>RJWM01003377.1:0-114173 GCA_004363535.1 Dasyprocta punctata
CCACCACGCCCGGCTCTTTTCTTGATTTTTTGAGACAGGATCTCATTATATAGTTGAGGCTAGCTTTGAACTGGTTTCAATTATTTTTTTCCACATCCTCTCCATCTCCGTTTTTCAAAATTTAACTTTTCCAGCATTGGATTCTTGTATTTATTTGTAAGTCTTTATCAAATTAATTATCAGAAATACAGATTAACAGCCAGACCCATAGACCAAAAAACGTAAAAAAACACGTAAGAAAACTATCCTAAATCAAGGTACACTTTTTTGTTTGCATGTTTATTTGTTTTTGTTTTTTGTCTTCTTGAGACAGGGTCTCACTATGCAGTTCAGACTGGCCATGTGATATTTAAGCTCCCATATCTGATTTAGTTCTCTTAACATTAAGGTCTCATCATGCATCCATTTTCCTATGAATGGGCTGTAGATATAGCTTAGTGGTACATCACTTACCTAGCATGTGCAAGGCCCCAGGTTAAATCTGTAGCACTTAAAAAAAAGCAAACATTTTCTTTCAAAAGACTCAAGTTTATTCTTCTTTATGGAAAAGTAGTACTTATACACTTGTGTGTAAGTATCACATTTTATTTATCTATCTGTTGATGGACATAAGGGCTGCTTTCAAGATTTCGTTATTATGAATTATGCTATAAACATGGACATGCATGCATCAATGTGATATGATGTTTTTAACTCTTTCAGGAAGGTATCTAAATGGGGAATAGCTGGGTTTAATGGAATTTTTAGTTTTAGTTTTTTGAGGAAACTCCATTCTGATTTCCATAGTGGTTCTACCAGTTTACAATCCCACCAACAATGGATAAGGGTTTCTTTTTACCTGTAGCCTCTCTAGCATTTATTGTTGTTTGATTTCTTGAAGATAACCATTCTTTCTGAAGTGAGATGGAATCTCAGTGTTGTTTTATTTCTCGAATGACCAGCTACATTGGACATTTTTTCATGTATTTATTGACTGTACTCCTTGATCTGAGAAATGTCTCATTTCAGATACCCATTTTTTGACTGGGTCTTTAAAGTAGGGAGTCTAATTTCTTTTGAGTTATTTATATATATTCTAGATATTAGTCCTTTGTCTGAAGAGTATCTGGCAAATTTTTTTTTCCACTCCGTAGGTTGTCTCGTCACTTTGTTAGTAGTTTCCTTTGCCATGGAAAAGCTTTTTAAACTGCTGTGATCCCATTTGTTGGTTCTTGACATTATTTCTTGTGCAACTAGGGTTCAGTTCAGAAAGTCTTTGCCTACTCCTATGTCTTCAAGAGTTTTACCTATTTTGTATTCCGGCAGATTAAGTGTTTCTGTTTTAATAATTAGATCTTTGATCCATTTTGATTTTAGTTTATTACATGGTGAGAGATACGGGTCTAGATTTCATTTTCGGCATGCAGAAAGCCAATTTTCCAAGCACCATGTGTTAAAGAGGCTAGTTTTCTTCCAGTAAAAGAATTTGGACCCTTTCTCAAAGATAAGGTAGTTGAATATGCCTGGAGTTGTTTCCACATCCTCTATTCTGTTCCATTGATCTAAAAATCTGGGTTTTTGTTTGTTTGCCAATACCAGGCTGTTTTTATCACTGTAGCTTTGTAGTATAATTTGAAGTCCATTATTTTGATGCCCCTTGCCTTGCCCTTATTGTCTAGAATTGCTTTTGCTATTTGAGGTTTCTTCTGGTTCTATATGAATTTTAGGATTGTTTTGCTATTGGTATTTTGATTTTTGATTGGAATTGTGTTAAATCTACATAATGGTTTTGGAAATATGGCCATTTTGACTCTATTGGTTTTGTCTATCCAGGAATAGGGAATATCTTTCCATTTTCTTCCTTTTTTCTTTTAAAAAGAATAAAACCAAACAAAATAAAACAGAATAAAACCAATCAAAACAAAACAATGAAAGTTATACAGGATTTTAAAACAAGATAATAGGAAATCAATAATGGTTAACATAATATATCTTGCTATCTTTAAAATAGCTGCCCATACCATTGGACATAATAAAATCAAACAAAACAAAACAGAATAAAACCAAACCAAACTATGGAAATGATACATGACTTCAATACAAGATAATAGGAAATTAACAATGGCTACCATAATGCCTCTTGTTATCTTCAAAATAGCTGTCCAGACCACTAGACATAAGCATGTAAAATTAACCAAACAATGCAAGAACTAAGTTGCATCTTTACTTCAGTTGTTATCTTTTCAGAAATTTCACGTGTGCGACTTCTAATTTCAACTATGTCTGTGTCTCCTGAACTTGTTCTGTGTGGGCTGGAGGTCTGAGATTGTATTTTGCTCCTTCATCTTCACATTTTCCTGTGTTTCTCTGAATCAGCCCATTGCTGCATCCTGTATGGGCTGCCAGTCCCTCAGTGTAGTGAATTGGACTAGGCAAATGGGGTCCTATGATTTGGGGTTCCTGTAGTAGTGGAGAGGCAAAGGGCAGTGGTTCACCGATGCCTCCTCAATGGCTGTGAGGCTTTGGGGCATGGCTTCTTCTCTGGGCCAGTGCTGGGCTTGCTGAATCTCTCTGGATTGCTGGCTATCTTTCCATTTTCTGATGTCCTCTTTGATCTCCTTTTTCATTGTAGAGGTCTTTCACTTCCTTGGTCAAGTTAATTAATAAGTACTTAATTTTTTTTTTTATACAGAGTCTTGCTGGGCACTACAGGCTTCTCCTTGAACTCACTACATAACCCAGACTGGTCTCAAACTCGCAGCAATCCTCCAGCTTCAGCTTCCCAAGTGCTGAGATTACAGGAATGCACCACCACACCTGGCTACTTAATTGTTCTTGATGCTATTGTGAAAGGTATTGTTTCTCTGATTTCTCTCTTGGTGAGTTTATTATTGATGAACAAGAATGCTATTGATTTTTGAGCATCAACTTTGTATTCTACTATGCAACTGAATCTGGTTATTAATTCTAGGAATCTTTTGGTGGAGTTTTTGGGGCCTCCTATGTAGAGGATCATTTCATCTGCAAATAATAATTTAACTTCTTCCTTTCCTATCCATATTTCTTTTATTTCTTTCTATTGCCTAATTGCTCTGGCTGATATTTTGAGAACTATATTGAACAGGAGTAGTAATCACAGACATCCTTGTCTTGTTCCTTGTTTTAGAGGGAAAGCTTTCAGTTTCTCCATTTAGTATGATGTTTGTCATTGGTTTGTCATAGATGGCTTTTATCAGATTGAGATAAAGACCTTCTATACCTATTTTCTTCAGAGTTAAAATTTTTTTTTTATCATGAGTGGATGTTGGATTACATTGAATACTTTTTCTGATTCTTTTTTGATGATTTGCTGCATTCTGTTTGCCAGTGTCTTATTGAGGATTTTTGCATCTACATTCACTAAAGAGTTTGACCTGTAGTTCTCTTTTTTGATTGTGTCCTTTTCTGGTTTTGGAATCAGGGTAATGCTTTCTTCCAGGAATGAGTTTGGGAGTACTGCTTCTCTGTCAGTTTTATTAAAGTGCCTGAGGAGTATATCTTCTCCAAAGTTCTCATAGAATTCAGCAGTGAATCTGTCTGGGTCTAGGTTTTTCTTAGTTGGTAGTTTTTTAAAAAATTACTTCTTCAGCTTCATTGATATGGATTTGTTCAGGATTTTTATACCTTCTTGTTAGTTCATATGTATTTAGGAATCTATCCATTTCTTATAAATTTTCCATTGTACTGGAGTATAGTTTCTCAAAGTAATTACAAATGATCTTCTGGATTTCAGCAGAATTGGTTGTGCCTTCACATTTTTCATTTCTTTCTTTCTTTTTTTTTTACATTTTTCATTTCTAATCTCATGGATTTGGGTCTTTTCTTTCATTTTTTGGTAAAATTGGTTAAGGGTTTGTCTATTTTGTTTATTTTTTCAAAGTCCCAACTTTTTAATTAATTGACTCTGTATTTTTTAGTTTTAATTTTATTAATTCTGCTCTGATCTTCATAATTTCATTCCTTATACTTGTTTTGGATTTGAATTTTTTTTGTTATTCTAGATCTTTGAGGTACATCATTAAGTTATTTGAGCTCACTCTGTTTTTCTGATTTGGGAATTCACTGCTATAAATTTTCCTTTTAGGACTGCTTTCATTGTGTCCCACAGGTTCTGGTATGTCATGATGGCATTATCATTTGATCGTAGGAACTATCTAATTTTTTCCTTAATTTTCTGATCATTGATTATTCAGAAGGGTATTGTTTAATTTTCACAGGTTTGCATAGTTCTTGTGGTTTCTTTTGCCATTTCTTTCTAGTTTCATTGCACTATGATCTGATGATATGCATGGGATAATTTTGATTCTTTTGTATTTACTTAAGCATGCTTTATGGGCTATTATGTGGTCTATTTTGGAGAAAGTCCCATGTGCTGCTGAAAACAATATGTATTCTGTTGTTAGATGAAACACTCTGTAGATATATATTAAGTCCATTTGTTTGAAGGTTTGTTTCAACTATAATATTTATTTGTTGATTTTTTATCTAGTTGATGTGTCCATTGATGACAGTGGAATATTGAGGGCCCCTGTTATAACTTTATTAGTGTTTGTCTTATTTTTTATGTCCATTAGTTTTGTTTTATGAAATTGGATATGCCATCATTTGGTATGTGTATATGTTTATAACTATTTTCTCTTCTTGTTGAATTATTGCCTTAATGGATATGTAGTGCCCTACTTTGTCTCTTCTGATCAGTCTTGGCTTGAAATCTACTTTGTCTGAAATTTAGATAGTTATACCTGCTTTTCACTGAGTTCCTATTGCATGAGATATTGCTTTTCATCCTTTGATTTTTAATCTATGAATTTTGTTTTGAATTAAATGTGTTTCTTGTACACTACATACTGTTGGGTTTTGTTTTCTGATCTATTCTGCCAATCTGTGTCTTTTGATTGGGGAACTGAGACCATGCATATTGAAAGTTATTACTGAGAAGTACTGACTTACTCCTGTTACTGCATTATTTTCCTGTTGCTGATTTTCTTTCTTTTTTTCTTTCTTTTCTTTCTTTCTTCTTCTTCTTTTTTTTTTTTTTTTGCTTTTGCTTAGCTGCTTATGACGCTAAGTATATTCATTTTTTTTTTACTTATTCACATTGTCAGCTTCATTGTTTCTATGATACCCTTGAGAATTTTTTTGTAATACTGGTTTGGTGGTCATGAATTTCTTGAGGTGTTCCTTGTCATGGAAATACTCTTTTTGGTGTTTTGAGAAAGGGTCTTGCTATGTAGTACAGGCTGGCCTTGAACTCACAATGTAGCCCAGGGTGGCCTTGAACTCATGGCAATCCTCCTGCCTCAGCCTCCCGAGTACTGGGATTACAGGTGTGTGCCACCATGCCTGGCAGAAATATCTTATTTCTCCATAAATTTTGAAGGAAAGTTTTGTAGGATATGTAAGTCAGGGTTGAAAGTTTTTATCTTTGAGGGTCTGAAACACTTCATTGTAAGATCTCTTGACCTTTAAGTTTTCATAGATAAGACTGTTATAATTGTAATGGGCTTACCTTTAAGTATGATTCATTACTTTTCCCTAACAGCTTTCAAGATTTAGTCCCCATAATGGACTTCTGGTACTTTGAGTATAATGTGGCATGGGAAGGTTATCTTTTGGTCATATCTATTTGGGTTCTACATGCCTCACTTATCTGTATGTTTATTCCTTTTCCTGTATTTGGGAAATTTTCTACCATTATTTTTGTGAACAGATTTTTTAAAATACCATTGTGTTGTCTCCTGATTTTTCAGTTATTTCAGTGATACTTAGATTGTCTTCTTTGTGTCATATAGCATGTGTTAGATCCATTTTTCATGTTCTTTTATTACTTTTAAGATGTTTTTGTGTTGTTGGTCTTAAAGACATCATTGTGTTCTAGTTCTGAAATTCTGTCTTCACATTGGTCTCTTCTGCTGTTTATACTTTGAATAAAATTTTAATCTACTAGATTTCTGATTGAAACCTTGTCATATACTCTAATTCTTTGCTAAGCTGGTCATTTGTATTTTGTAACATTTTGTTTAGCTCATCTAGCTTTTTATTAGTATCTTCTGAAAGCTCCTTATTTCCATTACCTGTTTAGTTATATTTTTTGTGATCCAGGTTCTGAGATAATCTCCTTTGTTATCCTTTTTGAGTAAGCTGAGTGTGTGACTTATGCTATTTTGCCCCCTGGATTAACTTTGGGGAAGTCTGGAGTTTTAGGAGTCATTTTGTTGCCTAGTTATTGTAGCTTGTATCTAGATGTCCCCCCAAAGCTTAATGAACTCATAGGTGGGGTTTTTTGGAAGTGGCTGGATCTAGGGTGTGTGAATATGGATTAAGGGTATGTGATAGCTACATTAGCCCACTGATTGGTTTAGTATAGTTTTGGGTGAAGATAATGGGAAGCCCTACCCTGAGTCTGGGTGGCACCAACCAATAGGCTTGTAGCCTATATGGAACAAAAGGAAAAGCATAAGGAAGGCTGCTGCTGCTATTTTCTGCTTATCCTGCCATGAACTGTTTCTCCTTTGCCATACCCACTCTGCCATGCCACCCTGTCTCAGAATCAGCTAAATATAAACTGAAACCTCTAAAACTGTGAGCTAAGCTGGGCGTGGTGGCGCACGCTTTTAATCCCAGCACTCGGGAGGCTGAGGTAGGAGGAGCGTTGTGAGTTCGAGGCCGGCTCGGGCTACAAAGCGAGCGCAAGGCTGGCCTGAGCTACGTAGTGTGACCCTGCCCTAAAAAAAACCAGGGCTGGGAGTTTGGCTCAGCGGCTTAAGCGCCTGCCCTGGCAGGTGCGAGGTTGTGAGTTCAATCCCTGGTGCCGCAACAAAGCAAAATGAACCAACAAACAAAAACTGTGAGCTAAAAGAAACTTTTGCTTCTTTAACTTTTGGTGTTGTGTATTTTGTCCCAGCAACTAGAAATGTAACTAAGACTAGTGTTTCTATTGTTTTCTGTTTCTTTGGTTTGTTCTGAGGTCTATGGGTACTTATAGTATAAAAACTTTGTTGCTAGTACAGAGATCTTCTTAGTTGCTTTTCAGGGATGTGCTTTGGGCATGGATAACTATAGTCCTTTGCCTCAGTCCCAAGATCCAACCACCTTGGTTAATTTAGGAGGGGAGGATGCAGTGTAATTAGCTCAACAGCCAAGTTCTTTGGGAATGTACTTTAGTATTGTTAATGTCACAAAGGTAATCTCAGTGTTGGCTGATAGAGTAATAGTGACAATTTTGCAACCCTAGTAATATCAAGCAAATCAGCCAGCCTCCTGAGTGCTGGTATTACAGGCGTGAGCCACCATGCTTGGCCAAATCAGCTTCAGTAGCGCAGTCCACAAATGCTTGCATTTGCAAACTATTTTGTTCACAAGCAGAAGCATTTGGAAAATTTTTGTTTTTGTTTGCAGACTCTGCACCAGGTAACAAACACAACCATGGCTATCTTTCCCACACAAACACAAATGTAGCCATGTTTTCCAAAATTGTAGAACAAATTAAGTTCATGAACTGAGGTACACTGTATCATCCAAGACAAACTGGATACTAACATACCGTAAGAATCAATTATGTACCACCTTAACCCTGGAGAAGAAGGCTACAATTTGGTGTAAACATTAAGACAACCCAGGTAGTGACTCACAGCTAACATATGCTACATGTGACAACTATATCTCTGCTAGTGTTAAAAAATTCAAAAGTAACTTTATAGAGTTAACTATTGAGAGATAAATAAGTCCAGATGTGGTGGCACATGGCTACAATCCTAGCACTCAGGAGGTTGAGGCAGGAGAATTGCTGAGTTTGAGTCCAGGTTGAGCTACAGCTACATAGTGAGTTCAAGGTCAGCCTGAACTGTATACTGAGACTCTCTCTCTCTCTCAAAAAATGATTAATTAAGCTTTATGTATCATTTTACTATTAAAGATATAGGGTTTGGGAATGGGGAAATGCAAAAGGATGCAAACTATATGATATGAGAAGAAGGAGACAGAGAAGTGGTAGAAAGGATCTTATTGGGTTGTAGAAGGTGTTTATAGAATTAAGTAAAGGTAAGAGAAAAATCTGAGAAGAAATAGAGGATAAAAGGAAAAGAGGGAGAAAAGAGCAATTATTAGTACATGTACTGCCAAAGCGAGCACTTTCCCTTTTTTTTCGTACTGGGGATCGAACTCACGACCTTGCACTTACCAGGCAAGCGCTTAAGCCACTGAGCTAAACTCCTGGCCCAAAAAAAGCAATTTTATGGGGAGTAAAAATAACAGAAAAAATTAAAGGGAGAAAAGAGAGAGAGAGAAAAAAAAAGAAAAATGAAGTAAGAGAAAGAGATCAGAAGGAAGGAAGGATAAAGGAAAATTTTCCTAATTCCAATAAACTGGTAAAGAAGAAAGGAGGAATGGAAAGAAAAAAAAAAAAAAACTAAACTAAACAATGCACATACTTACAAAAAACCCAAAGCAAAACCAAACAAAAAAACCAAAACCAAAAGAAACCTAAAACAAAAACTAAAACAAACAAACAAACAAAAAAGAGATTTTTCTGTGATTTCGAACATGTGGTTTTTTTTCAGGAGCTACAATTTTACGGCAGGGTCCATGTCCAGATGTGTCTGCTCATGGCGGTAGATAAGGAAAGCAGTCAGACTCCACGTCTGTGCTGGACGGAGGTACCAGCATGCCTAGGATTCGGGTGAGAGCACCAATGCAGTGACTTTCAAAGCAGTTCAGGCTGAGCCTGACCTCTGGCCATGGGAGCAGGGCCTGTGTCTTTTAGCTTAAACCCCTTGGAAAGTCTCTTTCCTGCCTGACTTTGACTCCTTGACTTTGGCTGTTCCTCAGCCAGTCACTGTGGGAACATAACACTGGGAGCCCTGAGTTGAAGCCATCCTGTGGCTGCTCTGAGTCTTGGATTCAACCGTTTCCCAAAATGTCATCCAACCAAATACTCTCTCCAGGGATACAACAGGTGTTACTCACCAGCTGTTTCCTGTCAAAGGACTCACAAGGGAGTAGAGTCCCATACTCACCCTGCAGCCCATAGCACCTGCTGGTTCATTCCATCACCTCATTGCTCCCTGAAGCCTTCTGGAGACCCCAGCTTTCACTTTGTAGATTTGGTCTTCCTTTCCCATGGGCCACAACTGGGAAGCAGGGGGAAAGTGCAGAATGTCCCTCCCTTTCTCCATGTTGTACTCCATCTCTTCAATTTCTCTATAGGCTTTACTTTTTCTGCCAGATCCTTCCTGGTTCCCAGGGATCTACTCCCCCTGCCCCAAGTTATTTTTGTGTCTGGTTCTGAATCTTGGAGAGGCTGAGTTATTGTTCTTTAGCACTCTGCCATTTTCTCAGAAATCTCTTTATTTTTTCTTTTGAGACAGTGTTTTGCTAAATTGCTAAATTATGTTGGCTAGGCTTAAATTTCCAGTCCTACTGTCTCAAACTCTAAGGGTACCTGGATTACAGGCATGCACCACCAGGCCCAGACTGAAGATTTTGCAGCATGCTGCAGCAACTTTCCTTTGGGAGCTCAGCCAGTGCAAGAGGATAGATTGACGCTTGGGTGACCTGGGATCTCTTGTTCCATGACCCACTGGCATCCTCTTGTCTCCTAGATGTGAAAAAAATGTCTTCCTCAATGCACAGCCAGGAGATAGGAATGGTGGGATAGGCTTTTTAGTCTGTTCGAGTATCTAATGACAGTCATTTCCTAAAAACCAGTTACAAAACATCTCTTTGAGCCTCTAGAATTCCTATGTTTATTTATTTATTTATTTATTTATTTATTTATTTATTTATTTATAGGGTCTTATACTCACTATGTAGCTCAGGCTGGCCTTAAACTTGCAGCAATCCTCCAGCCTTAGCCTCCCAAATGCTGGAATTACAGGCACGCAGCACCACACTGGCCACCTTCATCTTAATAACAATATTTTTCTTCTCTTCACATGAAAGACAGAGGGCCAAAGATGATCAGGGCTCCCTCCCCAACACTGACAGACCACAGATTCCTCAGGGGCCAGCTTTCCTTTATCCCTTGTAATGATGATGACAATAATAACAACCATAATGAAGCCTGATTTCTAAAATGAGTATAATGACAATAATGATAAAGGCAGTACCTGAGAGTGGGAGAGAGAAGGGACATTGGTGCCAGACTGCTGGGGTCCATACCCCAGCCCCATCTCTCATTAACTGTGGGAACTTGGAAGTCACTTTCCTACTTTGTATCTGGGCCCTCTGATCTGTAAAATAGAAATTAGAGGAGCTAATCATTGAAATGCATTTAGAAGAGTGCACACATGGTCCTT
Source organism: Dasyprocta punctata (assembly GCA_004363535.1). Classification (NCBI taxonomy): domain Eukaryota; kingdom Metazoa; phylum Chordata; class Mammalia; order Rodentia; family Dasyproctidae; genus Dasyprocta; species Dasyprocta punctata. The sequence goes on from RJWM01003377.1 coordinate 10,314, forward strand.
ATCTGTTATTGCTATTGTTGTTATTCCTATTACTGATATCATTACTGTTATTGCTGTTCTTATTACTGGTATCATTCCGGTTATTACTGTACTTACTGCTGATATTATTACTATAGGCACCAAGGCCTTTCCATGTACATGTCATTTGAATGATACAATCTTGTGAGAGAAAAGGTATGAATATTATTATTTTACTTTGTAGATGAGAAATCTGAGGCTCAGAGAGGTTGAGAAACTTGTTCAAATACACTCAGCTTGATGCCGAGCCTGCGTGTTCCTCCACTTGGCCCACTTTGCCAAGACTGGTTACTTAGGATTAAAAGGGTTGCTTCGCCATTACCTGACAGTCCTCCTATTATCCCTGCCCAGCAGGGAGGGAGGTTTTATTGCCTCTGTTTAATGCATGAACAATAAGGGCCAGTGAGTTAAGTGGCTCCGGGATGGGCCTGCCTCCTCCGGCTAAGCTGCTTTTGAGCCAGCTGATCAGCACTACTTCAAAATCACAATTTAACCATCCATTGTTCTGTACACAGAGGCAACTGCGCCCTAGGCCACCCCACTTGGTGCTGCCACAGTGATGAATAAGATACTCTGTGTTCACGTGAAGCCTCTCAGTCAAGGCTTCACAGTGCTCTGCAAGCATTAATTAAGCTTCATGGCAGTGACTCAGGTAGGCTGGGGCCTTGGGCCACTTTAGATGTCTTCGGCTGGTGCAGAAAGAGACCAAATCACTCCCTCAGCAAGCCACAGCCTTCAGCCCTGCCAGGCCCAGTGGCATTCCTCATCCCTGAATTTGGCCAAAATCATTTACAGAGAGACTTCCTTCTTGTCCTTTCAGACTTACAATAGCCACACTCAGAAGTCATTGCCTGTTTCAGCTCTGTTCCAGGGCTCAATCTAGTGCCCACTTGCTGGCCCACCTTAGGGCTGATGTAGCTCCTGGCCTCTGACCGCCAGCACTTGAAGGCCTACTGCATCGCCACTCAGGGTCCTCTAGGGTCAGGGCTGTCCCTGCAGCACCGCTGGCACCACACGCCCATCCTCTCTTCATCTGCTTCATACCCATCCCCAACTCTGCCTTCGTCCCTCTGCACTCATTTGCTGTGGCTCTGACTGCTTGGGGCTTACAGGAAGGTGGACAGATACTGCATAACTCAGGGTAAAGAACTTGGGCCTCCTCCCAAGAATGGGGGGAACCACAGAAGAGAGGGATGCTGTCATAGGTGTGCTCTGGCATGATGGTGCAGGATGATATTCTTGTGGGGGGAAGGACAGGGAGATCAGAGGCAGTGGGGTCAAGAAGGGGCATGGCCATGAGCCAGAGGAACTGGGATGGGCTTCCAGCTTAGCCATAGTACTGCGGTGTAGTGGGAAGAGAAAGGGTTTGGATGACATCTAGAAAGGGGATTGTCAGGGTGTGGTGACTGCCTGAAGGTGGGATGAGGGAGAAGGAGGAGCCTTGCACAGAGCTCATGACATGACCTCTTGGCCATCAGACAGAACCACTCTGTTGGGCATTTCTGCCCTCTGTGTCAGGTACTGGGCTTAGTAAAGCAGTGACCAATGTGGCAGTATTAGTTCATGCTGGCTGCCCCTGCTGCTCTGGAGAAACCATGTCAGGTAAAACAACCAACTTCAAGCCTCTTTCCCTCAACTCTGCCACCTCCCAGGCACATCCTATCTGCTTTAATCGGGAATGAAGCCTGATGCTCATGGCTCAGCCTCAATTCCTGAGCCAGTGACATCTCAGGGCACCACTGAATCAATCCACATTGAATGTAAAGAGATGGGCATTTGTTTTCCCCACACTTGATCAGAGAAACCAAGGCTCAGGGCCTAAGGGGCCTACCTCTATGATCTGCTGAATATTGCCCTTGGAAGGTGTCCACTCCTCAATCCCAAAAACTTGTGTGTATACTTTATATGGCAAAAAGACCTTTGCCAATGTGATTAAGTTAAGGATCTTGAGACAGGCCTGGATTATCTGGGTGGGTACTGCATAACCTCAAATGTCCTTATAAGAGGAAGGAAGAATGCCAGTGATGGGAGAGGAGGAGGATGAGAGAAGCAGATGCTGAGGTGATATACCTTGAAGATGGAGGAAGGAACTGGGAGCCCAGAAATACAGGTGGCTTCTACAAGTTAGAAAAGGCTAAGAAATGACTTTTTCCCCAGAGCTTCCAGAAAGAGTGCCATCCTGCTGACATTTTGATTTTAGGTCAATGAAATTGATTTTGGATTTCTGAACTCCAAAATGGTAAGATAATAAATTCTTTAGTATGGTTAAATCAAAGCAGAAATCCTCAGTAGGAGGTGGAATTTATCCCAGGAGAGGGAGGAGGTTTATTTTGATATTGCAGAGGTCCTCACAGAATCAGAGTCAACCTCTCCTCTTGCCCAGAGCCGGGGAAGCCACAGACGTTGGGCCTGCTCCTTGTTTGAGCTGGGTCAGGTACTTGGACAAGATAGAGGGATGTATGCCCCGTCACCCTTAAGAAGAAAATGAAGAAGCAGGAAGAATGCGCAGGAAGCAGAGGATTGGAAAGGGCTCACAGGAGGAAAACAACATTTGCTGTTGTCAGAAAAGTACGGACCAGATGCTTGAGGGCCCTGGTCAGGGGAGAACTGTAGGGAGGAAGTCCACCTCCTACTCAGATTCTGTGGTAGTCTGATGATGCTGAGGGCTTGGGAAGGAAAGGAGGGAAATTTCCCCTTGGCCAAGGATCTGAGCTGCTGCAAATTGCTCCCTATGCTGTCTCCTTGTTTTCTCCCAGGGAACAGTGGGTGAGTTTCTGCCTTCTGAGGGTATGCCTGGTATAGAGAGGGAGGCTGAGTGGGGGCTGCTGGAGAGTCTGGTTGGGTAGCAGTGGTTCCCTCTTTAAAGAGAGAGGGTTAAGGTGAAAAGATTCAGCAGCACAGTGCCTGCCTGGCAAGTGCGAGGCTCTGAGTTTGATTCCTAGTACCAAAAAAACCAAGAAACCAAAAAACAAAAAACAAAAAACACCCCTTTCAGTTTAAAACTTCTAAATGTCCTTGAAAAGGGTCAATTTTCTTAACCGTTGTGCATATATACAACCGCACCCTGGTTTAAAAGATTTTAGTTGGAATCAGTAACATTCACACTGTCCTCAGAGGGGCTTCAAAGCCATTTTTAAAGTTATCAGCTCTTTGATCTTCGCAACCTATGAGCAGGTTCTGGTATTACCCCAATTTACACTAGAGGAAACAGAGGTTCAATGAGGTAAAGCAATTGGTCTAAATTAGTTTTGGGGCTGAGGCTTTGACCTAGGTTTGTTTTGTTTTGTTTTGTTTTTTGTGCCTCCTCATCAGCATTATATTATGGCACAGAAAAGATTTCAGAGTTCATGGCTTCTTCTTTATCTTGCGATCTGGTCCCATGAGTCTGAAGACTTTTGCTGGGAGTTACTAGCAAACTGGGTTAGGTCTTCTTTCCTCAGGGTCTTACTCTTCTAACTTAGACCTCTGCTTCAGGCTTAGATAGGCACCTTGGGTGGCCCCATGGTTTAACCAGCAATGGCTGTTTTCTAAGCTTGGCACTGAGCAGAGAGGAAAGACTGTTCTAGGGACTGGTATACGTGAAGGTAGTCAGAGAGGCTAATGTGGTGACTCTGTGCCCAGCAGTAGCTAAGGGTGCCTGAGGAGCTACCGGGGGTGCTGCCATCCAGCAGAGCAGTGCTGGAAAGAGGGAAGGCCTAGAGACCTCAGTGGGAGGTGGCAGTCTACGCTGAGGGTGGGCAGGCTCAAGGTGGCCAGGCAGTTAGTCCGGAACAGCCTCCTGCCCAATCTAGAGGCTCCTTGCACAAAGCCAGAGGAGCCGATTGTGCATTTTCTGGGGGTAACTGTTCTGCCTAGTACTTCTTTCTGCTTCATTGGAGGGAAGAGCAGCAGGGCTTTGGCTGAGTCCTTTGGGGTTCTGTGAGGACCAGCACAAATGGAAGCATAGTAAATTGATACTCAGAGTCAAGGATGACTACAGCCCTCCTGTTCCTGACCACTGGCTGTTGGGAATGACAGTGTCTTCTGGCTTCTCTCTTTGACCAGGAGTACTGCCATGTCCTTGTACATACACAGTGGGATGGACCTATCCTGAAGACACTGTCTTGGGCTTTTGAATCATGAGCCCAAGGCATGAAGCCTGACCTTCTCCCTGTTTCACTCAATGGTTCTGTGGGCACCATAGGAAAATACACATGGAGAGACCCTGTGACTCCTGAGAATCATCTGAAGAGTTCTGTTGTGTGCCAGAGTCATGTGGCATTGTAGTTAACATATCATCAGGTTAAGCTGGGCTTGATTCCACTGTGACCTAGGTAAAATAACTTCATTGCTGCATATCAACACTTTTATCTGTAAAACAGAGGTAATCTCAGTAGCCACATCATTAGACAGCTGAGAGATGAAAGGAGAAAAATCCATGTAGACTTTCAGCATTGTGACTGGTACCAGAATATGTAGTAGATGCTGTGGTGTTCCAAAAACTTTCCCTGATGACTACTATAAACTGTAAGTATATCTGTAAGGAAATGCTCCCTAATAAAAAGTGCTCATACTTCTCTGGGTCTTAGCTAATGAGAAGGTGCCTGTGGTAGGGAGTTGATAGCACCCATTCCACTTATCAGACAGCTGGGTTTACACAGGCTAGAATCAGAATCTCTGGCTTTAGACCTATGGCTATCAATTCTCAGTACATCAGAAATAAAAGTGAACCTCATAGATGTCCATGGAGGTACACTACAGCCAAGGTTGGAACTGGTGAGGGAGGGTCTCTCTCTGGTGTTCAAAAGAAATAAACTGCTGGGGCTGAGATAGACAGGCAAGAGCCCTGTCTGCCAAGTGAGTCTCCTCCAGCCTGATGGTTCCAAGATTCCATACCAAGTGTCAGTAGCCAAGTTTCATATGGGGGAGGAAAGGGGCCTAGTTTCTTCATTTCTTGAAGAGAACCCATTGGCTCATGTGGTACAGGAGCTATGGGAGGCAAACTCCATTGGATACCTTGAAGGCAAGGAGAGACCCCCTAAGGAACCAGAGTTGTTTCATTGGCCCCCTGGAGCAGATCCAAGATGGAAAGAAAAAAGGACAGAAACCAAGGAGATTGTGAGGACAAATGCAGGAAGGTGTAGATCCCAAAGGAAAGCAGCAAAATTGACCCTACGCTCTTTGGATTATTGTTAGCATCACAAGATGAGGACGAGTGAACCTTCAGCTGAGGGGCTGGTGGGATATTCAGTAAATTATTTGGCTTAGGGCAGCCCAGGCTGGGGCTGGGTGGTGGGAGTGTGGAGAATAAGCAGTACAACTAAAAGACACAGAGAAAGAGGTAAACCAACCAGAAGGGATAGTACTTGGGTTTTTTAGCCTTTCTCTCTTGCCCTCTGCTGAAGGGGAGTCAGTAACGTGTGTCTCTATGGTCAACAATGTGGCCCCCAGCACAAGACATAGAGCCTGTTATACCAAGGGGGCTCAGAGGTGCTGAGTGAGTACATTTGATCAGAAAGAAGCAGGGATCTCTGGTGCTGACTGTGACCATCTGTTTCTTGAGGAAAACAAACTTCATACTTAAGGTGAAACACAGATAAATATATCATAGATGCTTTATTTTATTTTATTTTATTTTATTTGTAGCGGGGATCAAACTCACAACCTTGCCTCTGCCAGGCAGGCAATTAAGCCACTGAGCTAAATCCACAGCCCTATTTTTTGAGACAGGGTCTCAGTATGCAGTTTAGGCTGGCCTTGAACTCACTTTGTAGCCCAGGCTGTTCTGAAACTCACAATGATCCTCCTGCCTCAGCCTCCCGAGTGCTGGTATTACAGGCATGTGCCACCACACCCGGCTGAGGCTCCATTTTGCACCATCATATCTGTTGCAGCATTAATAATCCTGTCCCACTTTTGCAAAGTACATAGCATAGTTCTAAATAAGATCTTTAAATGATGGGGTGTCTAGTTAACACATCTGCTGACCATCTACTAAGGTGTGATGCAGAGCTAGGCCACATGGATGTCGGGCACAAGTGCACCCAAAAGGGAATATGTATTGATTTGATAACCTCATTTGATCTCTGACCCTGCCATTCATTACATTATCATTGGGACTGGACATGAAGAGCAAGGAAAGAGTGGTGAACTGGCTGACCCAGGTCACACTGCCAGCCACTTACTAGCCATACCAAGGAGCTCCCTTGTGTCTCCCCATGGCAGCCTGAAGCTGACCCTGGTAGGTCCAGCTGCTCGTGGCTGCTGCGTCGCTCTTCCTCTGTGTGTAAGTGACTCACTGATGGAGGTTGCCAGCAGTAACTATTGAATATTTAAGAGAGACGTGATTAAAAAAGTTGTGAAATAATGACAAGCTCTTAACAATTGACTTAAAATCAATATGATGAGGAAACAGCACCTAAAATAGAAATATCCCCATGAGGCTAAGGGACAGATCTACACTCTTCATTACTGGTTCTGTCATCGCACTCATTTTCCAACCTCAACCGTGAGCACACACTTAAATCTCTTGTACTGATTCAGTTTGACCCTGGGTTGTTTTTCAATAATAAGAATAATAACTACACTGATGGATTGCTTCTTTCTGTTAAATACTTTAAATTTCCTTATTAAATCCTCCCATCAATCCAACTAGTTTGATATGATTATTCCTATTTTACAGATAAAGAGCATCCTAAGTTCACTCAGCAATTCAAATACGAAATTTAAGCTTCAGTCTGTCTGATTTCAAAGAAGATGGTTCTACTTCTCTGTATGATCAAACTTGCAGATGATAGGGAAAAGCTAGGAGGAATAGTGAAAGTAATTAGTGAAAGAATCAGAACCCTAAAATATCTTGAGGCCCTGGGTAGAACTATCTGCAATGAGAGAAATGTTCTGTATCTGCACCTATCTCCACACATGGCTATTGGGCACTTTAAGTTTGGCTAGTGTGACTGAAAAACTGAATTTTTAATTTAATTTAAATAGCTGCTGACTGGGTGTGGTGGCACATGCCTGTAATCCCAGCATTTGGGAGGCTGAGGCAGGAGAATTGCCATGAGTTTGAGGCCAGCATGGGCTACATAGTGAGACCTTGTCTCAAAAGAAAAAAAAAATCTGCATGTTGCTACTGTTTACTATACTGGACAGCACAATCCTAGAGCTATAGGCAGCTTTCGACGGGATGATTCTAGGTTGGGGGCTATGTAACAGCTTTCATTTGGGTCACAGGAGTGGGCAGGGAACTGAAAATGACTGGGGGGGGTGCTGATGCACTATGAGCAGTCACCTCTAAATGTGGGAGCTGAGACATCAAATCAGAGAAAGGAAGGAGGGAGTGGGTAGGATACAGGAGAGAGGAGGGGTTTGGAAAGCAGAGGCAGGAACAAGATGGGTTCAGCTGAGGATCTAGTCCCTTGTTCAAGACCCAAAATGCAAAGGAAAGATGAGGGAGAGGACATCAGGGAGGGGACAACTCTAGGGCAGCTAATGGGTCTGCCCCGAAGGGAGGCACCTTCCTGTTTGTCTGCCAGGAACCGTAGACTTCCTGTGAGCTGTGTCCACCTTCACTCACATCCCATTGCTTTGCTTGCTTTGGAGCATTTGAGCAGCAGTCTCTTCCTGGAAGCAGATAAATAAATATCACCGTGGAGACAAACTCACTTGACTCCACTTACGGCAGCTAATGACCCAAGATTTTCCAGCATGAAGTCCCCTTTGCTTCTGTGAGCAGTGCCTGAGAAAATCTGACCCTGGAAAAAAGATAAACTGGAGGGCAATAGACTAGAAAGACTAGGATAAATGTGAGATGGGTCTGTCAGAGGCAACATTTCCAAAGGAAGAACCACTCAGCCTGTCTCAAACAGCTACTCAGTCTCCAGTTTGCAAATAGAGTGTGTCCCTCCCCATCCTGCAGATGGGGGGGGGGGAGCAAATGCAGCGGCAGCAGAAGGGCCTGGCCAGCTTGTTCCAGAGGGCAGTTCTTGCTTTGGACTTTCAGAAGAGTGCAGGGATATCCTTTTGCCTCATGGCTGGATTACCAGTCACATGGAGAAAAGGGCTTCCCATGAGGTCATGGTGGGAAGTAGCCATGAATCCCTTCCTTTCTATGCCTGATTATAGAAGGAAGAGAAAAGGTGAACATGAGGGGTTTGCCTAAGGCAGTACCTGAGTTCCCCATGTTATAGAACCCTCCATCTGTGTCTGGATCTACCTCTCTCCTCTAGGAGGAGATCTTGTTTTGTGCAGAGAGCTCAGAGAAGGCTATGACCCATTAGATTCTGGGTTCTAAGAACTATAATCATATTACACATCCCAGTAGACAATGGTGATTATGACCAGAGTAGGTCAGTCTGGCCAACCCAAGGGAGTCTCAGTGATGTAACCAAACCTTGCTGCCCTGTGGGGGATGATGGCTCTCTGATGGCTGTGCACAATGTCCCACAGACAGGGTAAACTGAGTAAGGATTTAAGTCACTGTACGGTTATGGGTGTAGAATTGATCTTTGCCCCCACGGTTAAGATACATGGAAATCCCAGAGGTGGCCAATGGTGGCCTAGGGTACAGTGTAGGCAAAAGCCAAGGAGTGCTAGCTTTCTTGCTAGATTTAGAGGGATATAGTCCAGTCAAGCTTTCCAGCTTCTGCAAAGCTCAGTGTAATTGGGGCTGCCAGAGGACTGCTTAGCACTATACTTGAGCAAGGTTGTTCTGAAAAATTTAGTAAGCCTCTGTCCCCAGTGATCAGGGAACTCTAACTGCCTTGGAAACGTTGGTGGTAAGCTGTATTTTCTGATAAGAATCTGAGTAGGTTCAGGGACACTGGAGCTCAAAGCTCCCATACTGATTCCAGGAGAACAGCTTTTTCTGCTAACTGGAGTTTGGGTGCACCACAGGCTCTTCCCCCTGTCCTGGCCACAGGACAGCATATTCATGTGTAGCCTGGCTGGGAAGGAGTGGAGTTGTGTGGTCCAGGGCTAATGCTGACCTGTCTGAGTTATCCTTGTCAGTGATGAGTCTCCACAAGACCTTTGGACTGTTCTCAAATGAAGAAGTTGAGAACCAAGCAAGGAAACTGTTCATGTGGCCAAGAAGTAGGTCCTGTCTTAGGAGAGAAAGTGAAGTCTGGGTCTGCCGTGAGGAAAGTATCTGAGAGTGGGGCCAAGTTGGAGTGCCAGGGAGGTCAGCTTTGACCTAACAGGAGCAGAAGCTGCCTTCCCCCAAGCCTCTGCCCTCAGTGTATACCACCCCCATCCCCACTATGGTCTGACTACCTCTACCAAAATTCATGGTGAATTTTAATCACCGTTGTATAGTATTAAGAGGGTGGAAACTTAATCTCCCTGGTGTTTGGAGGTAGGACCTTTAGGAGGTAAAGTTAAGCAGGACCATTAATGTGGAGCCTTATGGGAATGTGGTTTTAAAAGAATAGAAGGGGGGACTTAAACCAGGGTGATCTGTCTTGCCAAGTGATGCCCTGCCTGCCTTAGGATTCTGCAGAAAGTTCCACTGGCATGAAGAGCTTCACCAGATGAGGCCATCAGATCTTGAAGTTCCCAGCCTTCAGAACCATGAGTTATATAAATATTTGTTCATAAATTACTCAGCCTGTGGCATTTAGCTATAGCAACAGACAAGAGACTAAGACACCCCTTTCCACTCCACTCCAGCTGCAACTTTCCCCTTCCAGTAATGCATAGGAACATTTTGCAGAGATAACAAGTAGGACTCCATAAAGCCCACCACAGTGTCCCTCTGCAAATATTTGGAGCAGTTTCTTTCTACTGCCTCCGCAGTCATGCTTTTGATTGACTACAATGCCAGGGCTGTGGGTTGTGATGCTGTGGTGAGAATCAATTTCACAGATGTCAATAAACTAAGAGGAGGATTAATTCAGACTCTGAAGCTGAGCATGACAGCTATTTTGGGTCAAGCCCACATTTCATTCCTGAATGGACTCTGGCTTACCCATCCTCAGCCTTCATTCTGAATTGAGTTGGCTACATACCTGTGAAGAAGCACTGGGCTAATTTCCAATCTTAAGGGCCTTTCCTTCACCACTTTACTGTTCATTATAAAAGCAACATGGAAAAGAATCTTGAAACACATCATACAAAATAATGCTGCTCTCATAGTAACAGTTTCTGTCTGGCCTCCTCTTCAATCTGGGTCCATGTGCACAATGGCTGGACCAGGACACTCTCTTTATGGTCTATTTATTCAATTAATGTTAGATGTGTCTCCATGTGGCCTTTGAGTCTTCGAGAGCATCATTTCCAGTGACTGCAGAATGTTGTGTCAAGTGCGTAGACATGCATTATTTAATCATTGCCTTCTGTGCACATTATTGCTGGAAGCCAGGTCATCTGACCTGATTTTGGCTCATAAGGCACATTTGCCAGTCCCAGTGCAGGGAGGTACTGAAGTAGGGGCAGAATTCAGATGCATTTATTCATGAAACATTTATTAGCTGTCAGCTACAGGCAAGGCACCATACCAGGGAGAGGATAAAGTTTGAGGAAGGAAAAAAACGTGGCCCTAGGTGCCCAGTTGCTTGAAAGTCTCACACAGCAAGGATATAGACTCCCACCCCCAGATCTCACATAGTAGAGAGGGTTATCAGGGCTGCTGACTCCCAGGGATGTTATGATAGAACTAGTTCCCTTAAAATAGGCTCTCAAGTAATTGGGACTTGTATTTTAGACATTAATGCGTCCCCATTAATTTGTTACTGATGAGAAAGCAATAAAATTTGGGACTAATTTACTTTAAAAATGAATAAGCAAAGATCCTAAGGACTTTTTCTGTAATTGAACAAACTGTAGTCAAAATTAGTGCCCTCTGATATTCCTTGAGTGAGAGGTTAAGGGATGTGGAGTTGGAGCTGTTCTGCTGGTAATGTATGAAACTTAGTAGATTTTCCCTCATGGACTCTCAATTATCACATGCATGGAGCAGGAGCAGGGAGAGTGAAAACCACTGCTTGATGTAAGAATAATAACTGCTCTTTACTGTGTTCCTGCTGCAAGACAGGCACTGCACCAGGCGCTTAAGAAGCATGATTTTTGTTTCAACAGTCTTTCATGGTAGGTAATACTTTTATTTTTTTTAATTTTTAGGAAGAGAAGACTGTGAATTAGAAAAGTTAAGTGACTTGCTAGAGATTCCTTAGCAACATCTCTTCTCCAAAACCAGATTGCTACATAGGATTTCATGAAATTGTTTTCCACAAGAAAATGGTCTTAAGCACATTTGCCTTTCAAAATAAAATGGTAACTGGATAGCAATCCAGACCTAGGAAAATAAGAAAAATTATAGGTAATAATTTTAGAAAGCTCTCAAAGTAATTTACTTTCCAGTGGGAGTATATATTTGGAGCTGAAATTGATAAGAATACATTTTAGAATTAGTACTTAAGTTTATTTTTGCCCTTTTCAAAAGAGTCTGTACCTTATAGTTACAAAAGCCTTTAAATTAACATACCACATCAGTGGACTAAAAACTTGATTTCATCCTCATTTTCCTGGTAGTTTGAAAACTTTAGGGTATTTGCAGACCATTCTGCCCCAAAAAGACAGGCAGCCAGACCAGAAACCACTGACTAGCAAATCTCAGTGGTGAGGTAGATTCTGTCTCTTGAACTAGCAGCTGGTTATGTGTGGTGGGCAGAAGAAAACTTAAGTCCAGGGTGAATATTGCAAGGCCCAGGGCAGCCTGGGTCTGGCTTGTAAAATTCAACATCGCTGCTTTTCTTGATTACTGCAATAACTCTGGTTCATAATCCCCATAAGTCAGAGAGAGACATAGGCTTTATTTTTGGATGGCATAGAGTGGGTGATGATTTATTCTGATTCATTCGTGGGAACCTTCTACATCTGACTGGGGATGCCTAACTGCTCTCATCACCACCCCCAGGGGCATCCCTGATTCACACTCAATCCCTTTGCCCTGATATCAGGTGTCAAAGGGGCTGCAGGCATGTCCACCTTCCCTGTCCCATGTACATCCTTAAAGTACTGTGATAAATTTGGGATTAAAGATGATAGCAGGAGTTCTTACCATCCATAGGGGCCTATGTTCCTATACAAGAGTGGACAAGGTCACCAGAGGCACAGACAGAAGGGAAAAGCAAGGGACCCTGATATGTCTTGTCTTGGAATAATCATGTGAAAGCTGCCAGGAGAGGACAGAAGTGTGTGTGTGTATGGGGTGCACTGCAAGAGGTGTGAAGGCCGAGCTGGGAGAATGCAGTGCCCGGGGCAAGCATGGTTTCAAGCAGGGAGTGACCCAGGAGGGCCAGGAGGTGTCAAGGGACCCAGGCTACACAGCACCTGCTGAAATTACTGTCTGCTGCCCTTGTTTTGGTTACATTTTTACTTAATACCCCATGAATAAATACTATCTCAGATTTTGGAAATTATCAACCCTGTGCTATAAGGATGAGCCTTATTCCATCTCTTTTAAAATTCATTTTTAAAGTCATAGAATATTATATGATCATTAAAGAACATTGGAAGAAAAAAATGCAAAGAAAAAAATCTAAATATCTAAATTCTAACCTGTATAAACACACCAGATGTTAACATTTTGGTATTCTTTCAGTTATTTTTCTGTGGTTTAGGGTTTAAAAATTGCAATTATAAACATACTGCATATAAAAATTTATACTAAATTTAATGTTTATATCACAAGCATCAATTTTTGGAGGTCTTTTCAAACATGGCAAACATCATTTAATCCAATACCAAATTTAGTATCCACCTTTTAATTCAATCTTCATTATATTACTCCTTTCTATTTTTACACACGTTTTGGCTACTTAATGTCAGGTTCTGGAGTAGTATGCAAATTGATGCCTACAACTATCCTTTGGCCAGCTTCTTGTATTTCTTGTAACAGATTTTTCCTCATGTATTTTGATGCTTAAGTACTGAGTGTACAAATGTTCAGAACAGTTATGCCTTCACAATTGCTCCTATGAATATAAAATTACCCCTTTTATCCTGCTTGATGCTGCTTATTGCCTTAAATTGTGCTTTGTCTGATATAGCCACTCACGCTTTTCTTTTGTTTGCATTTACCTGGTATAGCTTTGCCTACCTTGGAGCTGTTTTATTTTAGGTGAGTCTCTTGTATTAATCTGGGAACCTTTGTCTTCCATCAAGGGAATATTAAATGCTTACATTTATTGTCATAATCATTCTGGGTGGCCTCTTGTCATTGTGTTTTGTTTTTTGCATTTTCTTTCTGATTTTTGAGCCATCACAGATGATTTCTTCTTTTCTACAGCTATCTGGAAGGGAGACATCTTGTTTCTCGCTCCACTGATCTGCCTTCACTTGCCACCAATGAATGTTTTAATTTCTGTGTTCCTAAGCAGCTATGCTTGTCTCAGCCTGACCTTCTCGACTCCTTTGGTGGAGGTTACAGCCTGTGTAGAATGGCTTTAAAGATCTTCTGTTGATTTTTCTTTGTTTGCTAACTCCCAGAATGGGAGTCCTTCGAGCCTGGAGCAGGACAGTGGCAGGCCACTCCTGGGAGATGCCCAGTGCTTCCTGGGAGATGAGAGACCATCCAGATCCTAACCAGAGGGTGTGTATGTTTGGCACAAAGTGGTGGTGGGGGTTGGGGTCTGCTCGTCCTTGATCGATAAAGGCAGCCTGAGCAGATCTGATCCTAGCTAGGAGAGATGAGCTCTTTGCAAAGAGAAGGTCCCAGGCCTAAAGACCAGAGTAAGGGTGTAGGGGACCTGAACTGGCTCAGGCCTAGAAAGTAATACAGGGCATAATAGTCTCAGGTATGAAATTTCCTGGGTATACAAATTATTTTAAAAGATTCCCTTAAAGACTTGTAAATGGAATTTCAGCAAAGTTTTTTTTTTTTTTTTTTTTTTTTAATGCTTCCATTTGTCTATTGTCTTAACAAGGTACGGCTCTAATACATTGTGTATTAAAACTCTCTACAGTACAATTAGTGGCCTTAAATGGTTTGTTTAAATTTAAAAACCCTGGCATTTAAAACATGCATTAAGACGGTTGTTCTCCCTTTCTTCTAACATAGAAGTGTTAGTTCTGGGGAAGGCACTGTCATACAGAATGGCAAGGCTGAGGCCTGGAAAGGCAGGATGGGGCCTGGCTGGACAAATGGAGGCAGCCTGCCCAATGCCCAGTGTCGGAGCTTGTCATGTAGGGGCTCTGAGAGGCAGAGGAGGGACTAACCTGAAACTTGTGCCTCTGATCTCTACCTGACTAGATGGAGGCTTTCCCAAGAGAAACCTCAGGGATAGACCACAGGTCCGAAGGCCTGCTTAGGAGGAGGTGGGAAAGGTCATGCAATGGGACCAGCTTGGCTTCTGGTGAGAGTGGTAAAGCCAAACAGTGCCTTAGGAAAGCTATCCCAATTCTACTGTACCCCAAAGGCTGATACCTCACAAACATAGAGTTCCGGTGGGACTAGAGTCTTGACTGGGAACATTTCATCAGAATTAAGAGGTAGCAACACCAGGTTCTAGACAACGAGGTGCCAAAAAGGCCTTTGGGATGGCAGGGGCAAAGTCAGGCCTGGACCCTGGAGATCAAAGTCATCACTTTAACCTCTCTGCTGTTCTAGCCTGCAAGGTCAGAATAATCACTGCCAAGCCCTCAGAGCAACAGATTAGGAAACTGAGGTCCAGAGATGTAAGCGATATGTTCAAAGTCACTCAACAGACCAACCTAAATTCCTTACAGCATTCTAATATATTCTTATTTTCTCCATGCGTGTTTGTATAAACCCTCAAACTAAAGTGTTAACATCTGGACCCAACACATGTGAGAACATGTATGTGTGTTCCTGCTGGCAGAATTAGTCACTACTCCGTGTTCCTGGTTGTCCCTGTCCATTCTTCCATTATACCACTTATCTTGCTGCACTGTAATTATGTGTGTCTCTATCCTCCTTGCAGGGCTGAGTACCTAAGGGCAGGAACGCTGTGCAGGAATTGATTGTGTTAAATAAATATTGATGAATTCACAACCCTCTGCTCACTATATATAGGTTAGCATGGCTTGATCCTATTAAATGTGCAGTCCTTCTATTGATGGAACTGCTAATTATCTTGATTTGAGCATTACAAATGGTACCCATGTATTGAATTAGCATATTGTACTCTATAAATGTGTACAAATATTATGTACAATTAAAAGTAAATAAAAATAAGTAAATATTTTTTAAATTAATCATTTAAAACTTATTATCTGAGGGTTAAGAACTAAAAATCTACTTTGCTCGGCATACCGTGCCTACGGGGCGCATGATGCTTTATAGTGCCCCTTGTGGCAGCATACTCTAATTGCGGGGAAAGGATCTCAGCCTGCCCTCTTAAAAGTACATAAAGCATGAATGGACAACCTTTTGGCTTGCCTGGGCAGTACTGAGTGAAGAATTATCTTGAGTCACAAATAAAATATATGATATAGTTAATGTATATGAATAAGAAAACATTCTTTTTTAAACATTTAGTATTTTTTTTACAAAATAACACAAGCCATTTTCAAAAGCCCCCCCCCCACAAACCTGAGTTTAATAATTGAATAAGGAAATCTATGCCTGCTCAGTAACAAGAAACACCTGTATTCGTAGGCACACGTACCACATAAGCAGGCTGAAATACTATTATCGGTAAGTGCTACATATTACTTGCCAAATCATGCAAGCCCATGTAACATCTGATAAACACAGATTTCAGTTGCACTATGTGTGGTGGGCACAGGAGGTGGAGCTAGCACTGCACTGGGACCCTCCTCTGCATAGTGTTCCATTGTTGCCATCGTTGTTGTAGTCTGCTCTCAAGCACAGTGCAATTGAGTTATGAAACGTATAGCTAAATGTCACAAAATAATGTTAAAAGTTTATGATTTTGTTGTGTTGTATTAACAGCCATCCAGGGCCACACATGGCTTTCTGGCAGTGGATTGGATACACCTGATATAAAGGAAGAGCATTTTTACTGTATATGCAGTAAGTTTCTGAAAGACACCAGCCTTTGTTTGCCTCCTTTACCTTTATGCTGCTACCCTGGGCTCCATAGCAGAGCCTGCTCAGATCTGATCTGAGAAAAGGTTGGTAATATTTATATGACACCACTTGACCTTGCCTGTTGGGCTATATTACTTCAGAAGTGCAAGGAAGCACTTAGAAGGGAGCATCATAAGGTGGCTAGGTTCATTTGCACATTTCCTACACTTCATTCCTTGTTCTGTTTGGAATTGACTAACTCCTGAGGACAGGGATTGATTGTGTCTCATTCACTTCCATCTCTCCACTGTCTGGCACAGAGTTTATCACAGACTAGAAGCTAGAACTAAGTGTGGAAGAGCAAGCTGTGAAGCTGAGCACCTACTTTGTGTACTTGTGTTGAGGGCTTGTTGCAGGAACCTGTAAGAATTGGTGTGTTGGAGCCTTGCGGTCAGGTCAGGGAAAAGAGGTCTGATGAAGCCACTCTGATGGCCACATAGCCCTATGTTGATGCCCAACCATTCCAAACATCTGTGCCTTTATTATTATTTTAACTTCCTGACTCAATTTTGTTCTTTAGAATTCATCTGATGCATTCAACACGTGTAGAATTACATTATTGTTACTGAGGCTAATGGTCAGATGAGCCTTTAACGTTCCATTACCCAGTGTTTGTCATTTCTAGGGACTTACCTCTGCCAACTTGGCAAAATCTTTGTGACCTTGCCCACTCCTCTGTTTATCCTTCCAGAATGTGAAGGGCATTTGAAATTCTAGCATAATTTTTCTAAAAATACACAGTGAAGCACCGTGATCTCTTTCATCTTCTGTCATCTTGCACATCAAAACTCCTCTTTTACTCGTCAAGAGACTCTCTCGTAGCTGTGAAAGTTACCTTCCCACTGCCTTGCATCCTCCACAGAACTGCAGGTGCCTCTTGGAAGAAGTGGCACATCCACATCCCTCTCTCTTCCTGCCTTTGTTTTCCATTGTTATTAGAGGCGTAGCCATGGAGAGAAATCTAGTGCAGATTGCAACTGCAGCCATTTGAAAAGACAGATTTTCCTTCTAACTAGCTTAAAAAGGATAGGGCTTAGTTTCTAGTTCCTGCTGCCTATAGTAGAATAATCAGAATAAATTCAAGATGGCAAGTTCAGAAAAATCTCCTTTTGTGAAGCGAGCTTTCTGCAAGGGAAGGGGCCACTGATTACGAGTGCTGCTACCAGAAAGGGCTGTGGGATTTGCAATGACCCTGACTCAGGCCCTCACAGCACCACCCTGGAAGGCAGCCATTTGGGGGTGTCAGTGGGGAATCATGAAACAAAAGACAATATTGTCTATCTTCTAGAGCACAGTCCACGGAGCAAACCTTCTGCTTCTTCTCTTGCAGAGACAGGCTCTCTGAAGCTTTGTGCTTGGATTTGGGCACCGCAGCTGTGGTTGGCATCTGTGCTTCCTGGCAGGCTGTGCTGCCTGCCACTTGACACAGCAGCAGTCCTTGCAGCAGACCGCCCCTCCTCCTGCCTAGGGCTTTTGTGAAGACCGAGTGAGAGAAGACCATGCAAATTCTTTGAAAGGTGAAGAGCACCGGTAGAAATATTGGACTGTGGCACTGCCTGGCCATGCCCTCTACAAGTGCTGGCTTTGGGTGCATTTGGTGAGCACGCTTAGCACTGCAACAAAATGCCGACATTTGGGGAAATACCCCAAGTTAGTGGTTTCAGATGTCATATCCCTCTCTGTGCCTATGAACACGTTTGATTCTCTAACATTTGTTAGTCCACCGTTCAAGGCTTTCCTAACTCTTCTCTCTAAACACCTCTTTGCTATATATCCATTTCAGTGCTTCCAGAACATACCACTGGTGTTCCTACCCTTGTTCATTTCATCAAGCTCTATTTACCCCTTAGAGATTTTCCATGTTGTACCCACCCTTGGAGACCTCTCCACAAGTTAACTATGGATGGTCTCTTCCTCCTCCAAATTGCTCTTGGGTTCCTGCTGATCTTAAGCTAGAGGGGCAGTGATCACAGTGGTGAAGAGCAAGTTCTGCAGTCTGATTACTCAGACTGGGGTCTTACCTCTTACTGTGCATGTGACTTTAGGCAAGTTAGTTAAAAGCCTTGCACATTATTTTCCTCAGCTATAAAGCAGGGATAATAATCGTTGTCCTTTACACATACAAAGTCCTAAGCAAAATGGTTGACCCACTGTAAGCACCCAATAAAGGATGCATATATTATTTTGAAGCACTTTCTTATATATTGCCGTATAATTGCCAAGACAGCCCAGAAAAAAATTGGTTTTATTGCTTTGGATGAGGAAAATGAGGCTTAGAAAAGTTAAAGCATTTGTCCAAGGCCACATGTTTGGTGCTGAAAATGTGATTCAGATTTAGATTGGTCTGACTGAGATCCACACCTTTCCCACTGGAATAGCCAATCCTCTTTAATCAGCCCTCCTATGGTTACTTCAGCTTTTGTTCCTTACCTTGCTCTGTGCACAGACATTTCTCTCTTCAGCCAGATCCTGAACTCTGCCAGGGCAAGGACTCTTAAGATATCCCCTGCTCCTAGCTATATACCATTTAGTATTTGTTAAGTGAACAAACAAACAAAAATGAATGATTGGGGAAACATGCATTTCAAGACAGACTGCACCAAAAGAACTTAGCACTGGTACTTAGTCCCTGAAACTCAAAGGCCTTGCCACAGAACCAGGGGTACACCTGCTTTTAGACTCTCCCTCCCTCAGTCTATCCACCATATTATGACCCAGGATATCTGACTATATTGGTCACCTGCTAAAATACTTCCCCACACTTCCCGTAGGACTAATCTGACTGTTTTATCTATAGTCCAACATTCTCTGTTAATGTAAGTCTCCACTGAGCTTAACATACTTCTTTGGTCCAAAAAGTGAACTTTTGGAAGAAGGAAAATGGTCAAGGTCAGCAACAATGAGTAGGAGACAAAAGGACATGGTTCTGGAGCTCTGGTTTTCAAATTTATATCCTTTCTTTTAAAACACAAAGCTACATGTAAAGTAGCTAAATGCCAAGGTCAGAATGTCAGAAGTTCAAGATAAACATGGTAGACAACAGTGCTCATCTTGCTGCTTGTCTCATCATCCCAGGGATCATGTGTGTTAACTGGATAGAGAAGAATAGGAGAAGTTGTATTGGAAAATGTGCTCGAAGATACAAAGACCCTACATTTTTGCACAGATGTACTTAACCAGGTGAAACTATCCTTCTAGCCCCCTGATTATGTGAGAATGGGGAGTAAAGCAGTGGAATCGTTGGAAAAGTCTGAAGATTCTGAACAGGAAATCTTCAACTTCCAGTACCTCCCTCACCAAAAAAGCCAAAATCCAAAAAACAAAAACCAAAAAACCAAAGAATTTTCTACTAAAGGAACACCTGAGGTCCTATTTAGTAATATCTACCATTTGTTGAATGCCTACCATGTACCAGGTGTTTTATTTGCAGTATTTCATTTCCTCTTCACCACAGCCTGCAAAAAAGCTGGTACTATGTCCATTTTACTCAAGAGAAAACTGAGACCCAGTGTTCTGACCAAGACTGACAGAGAAGCTGGGCGTGGTGGAGCACGCCTTTAATCCCAGCACTCAGGAAGCTGAGGTAGGGGGAGTTCGAGGCCGGCTTGGGCTACAATGCGAGTGCAAGGCCGGCCTGAGCTACACAGTGCGACCCTGCCTCAAAAAACCAGGGCCAGGAGTTTGGCTCAGTGACTTAAGCGCCTGTCTGACAGGTGCGAGGTTGTGAGTTCAATCCCTGGTGCCGCAAAAACAAACAAACAAACAAAAGACTGACAGAGATAGCAGAGCAGACTTGAGCTTAGGTACCAGACTCCTGTGCAGAAAATTTCCCCGAGAGCACAGATCTCTCATCCCCCAAAGGAATCCTGGAGTCTGAAAAACTTTAAGCTCTAAGTCATTTCTTACAAGCACCCTCTAATCATACTCTTCCTCAACTCATTAACAGAAGTCAAGACCTATGTATAATGAAGTTAGCTAATCTGTTTTTCATTGTGTGCTTATGTAAATGGCTTGAAATCTTTCCTCAACACTATTATCTGCCAGAAAATAGGGACCACATCATACTAACTCATCACTTATACTTAGCAAGTGTTTTCAATCATGTTTTAACCATTAAGAACTCTTTTATGTGGTTGGGCGTGGTGGTGCACATCTGTAATCCCGTTGCTCAAGAGGCTGAGGCTGGAGGATTGCTGTGAATTTGAGGCCAGCCTGAGCTACATAAGCAAGTTCAAGGCCAGGCTGCACTACATAGTGAGATTCTGTCTCAAAAAAAATCTTCCACTTGATTTATCTGAAAATTACCTGCTTGTTCTCCTTTCTGTTGTTCTGCCCTTAAAGATTTTTATCAACTTTCTGTATTTATAATAATCAACATTAAGTAAATATTAACTATGGACTGGTTTCTATTCTAATTAATTTAACTCACAACCTAGGAGCTGATGGTTATCATCCTCATTCAATACACAATTTGGTGAAATGGAAATTTAAGGTCGCATAGCCCAAACAGTAGAGTCAAGGATTCAGTCCGAGGCTGATTATATCCACTTTGCTAAATGCTTTAGTTTGTAAAGAAAATTTTCTCCCAAATAGGAGCACTCTAGAATAGTGCCATTCAGTAGAAGTATAATGTGGTTTAATTTAATATATCCAAAATATTGTTTCAAGCTAGTCACATTTCAAGTGTTCATAGCCGGCTAGTTGCTACTGTGTTGGACAACACAGATAAAGGTGGACTTTCTACTTTTGTTATTTTATTGTTTCTGTTTCAGCCTTAAATTTGGATTTTGATTAGAATTGGCTCAAAGGAAGGTATGTTAATGGAAATGTGCCCTTTGGATAATTTGGTGAACAGGGCAGCAGCTAGGACAGTAGAAAGGACGTATGTTAGATATTATAAAAGCTGTGTTCAAAGCCCATCTTTGACACTGACAGGGTTGTGGTCAGAGCAACTCTCAAATTCCCTCAGTCTCTTTACTGGTGATACAAAAAAGAGATGATGGTTTGTCATTATTAAGATTCTTTGCATTTCTAAAAAACTTTTTCTTTGCTTATAACACATACCCTTCTTGGGATTTCTGCATCTGTTTCATTTTTCTACTTGGTAATTTTATATGGGAGGGCTTCTGCAAATTGTGACTTTTGCTTCCTGTCCCCAGGTTTTTGCCTGGTACATTGTGGGCACAAGAAATATTTAAATATTTGTTGAGGAGGTGTAAATCTAGTCCTCTTTAAGGGACCCCTGTGTCTCTCAGTTAGTACCAGAAAAACTATAGCAGCCTCCTTAGCAATTAATGACATTTCTGTCTCCTTTCTAATACTGGATGAAAATCTTGACAATCCAAGATTTTTGTTGTTGTTATTGTTGTTGTTGTTTTGTTTTGTTTTTTGGGACAGGGTCTTACTATGTAGTTCAGGCTGGATTTGAGCTCACTACATAGCCCAGATTGGCCTCAAACTTATGGCAATCCTCCTGGCTCAGCCTCCCAAGTACTGAGATTACAGGTGTGTATCACCACACCTGCCCCAAGCTTTCTGATGTCCAGGATTAAAAATTATTTCCTGACCCTGTTAGTAAAAGGGATGGTACTGAGTCCTAGGCATGGCTGCCTAGGGACTCCCACAAATGGCCTCCCTCTTATTATATGTTGTTCTGGTGTTGAGGAGAGCTAATGACTCTAAATAAGAAAACAACCAAATCTATATGTGGTCATATGATTCACAGCAGACCAAGATGGGGAGTTGAGTTCTTGGCCTCCAAGTGCCCTAGGAAAATGTAATAGCAGCTTTTTGTGCCTTGCACCAGATCTCTGCAAAGCCCCAAGCTGGGAGGGAAAGGAATCATTCAAAATAAGATGGAAGCCCAGCTTGATGTGAGGCATTTTCTTAAGAGGGTGGATCCCCCTATCTGAATATTATAAAGACCAAAGCTCAGGGAAAGGGGTAAAAAAGAGACAGTTCTATCCCTTACTACCCTCTGTAGATACTGAAAGCTACAGCTACTGAAAGAGGAATTTTCAAGCACATGGCCCTATGCCAAGATTGGGAGGCAGTTGAAACTACTACCCTAGGGGGACCAGAACATGTAGCATGAAGGCCACCAGAGTCCCAACCTGCAGATCTTCAGGAATCTTGCATATTATATGAAGATACAACACTGACTGTGATGACATGAGGACAGGAATGTAATTACTTCCTAGGTATTAGCTGAAGCCCTCAGCAGGGAAAACTTTTATTTAAGTGTTAGAGGCTTTGCTAAGAAAATCTGAGAGTGGGATAGGTAAAAAAGAGTCTCCTAACAATATGCAGATGTCTAACTTTGGAATAGAATGCTAGAAAATAAAGATAAGTCTTAGTTATTTGGCTGGACATGTACTCTGTATTTTAAGCACTCTCCTAATTTTCCTCTCTTTCCTACTTTCTTAAAAGCAAAAACAAAACAAAAAAACTCCACTTTGTTGCCAAGCTTGGCTTCCTATGAAATTTGTTCCACTTTAGAAAAAAAGCACTCAGCTAATAGTCATAAGGGTCATTGTACTGCTCCTTTCCTTTCCTTAATGACCATGTTCAGGTAAAAAGCCTTTTACCAGAATAAGGCATAAAGAATGGCAGTACCCTTCCTTGGACTTGATTCTGTGATTTATGTCTGTATCAGTTGACTCCCAATCTCATTCCTCTAAATTTTGGTTAGAACATTACATAGGATAGTCTAGTACTTCAATTTTGCATCTATAATAGCAGTAAGGAAAGAAATGTGGTAAAGAGGGGACTTTGGAGTTTAATAGATTCAGGATGGAACCTAAACTGTGCCCATTCTTTTTGACCTTAGGCAAGCACTTTTCCTTTTAAAGAGCTTTGTTTCCTCATCTTGCATGTGGAAATAGTACCACCACATAACTCTATGACTATGAGAATTAAATGCATTCTTGCATGTGAGGAATCTGACTCAGAAAATGTTTGTTCTTATTATTAGCTTGTAATTCTTTAAATAGGAATTGTTAATGGGTTCATTCAAAATAATGCAGTGAAAACCTCTACAACTCTGTTTCCTTCTGTTTTGTTCCATGATCAGCTTTAGGGAAATCCTCGCAGAGGCCAGAGCCCTCAATTCTTGCTTCTGTTCCACCTCCTATAATCCTCTCTCTCCCCACCAGACAAGCTGAGACTAGTGCTCCAGAACCTCGGACAGCTCCTCTCCTTGCCCACTTGGCTGCCTGTGAGAGAGGGATCCGGAGGAACTCAGGGAACTTCCCCAGAAAGGATGTATTAGTGCATGAATTTAGGAATTCCAGGGGCTGCAGTCTCACCCCCAACATGCACACTGCCATTGGCATGCATGCTCAGATTCTTCAACGTGAGCAGCCCTCCTGGAAATGTCTAAGGAGCCTTCACTCAGAAAGTCAGAATCTCACTTATAATGTTTGCTGAACCATAACATCCTTCTTCCCCCTTGTGAACTTCAAGACTTTATTTTTCTTAGCCTAAAAAGAACAGAAACACCACCCACATCTTCCTGTATCTGCTGATATTTAATTTGTTTGGATTCAGTACAAGGATTAAATAATCTTGATTAACCTCAAGTGAAACTAATAATGTATGAGCATCAGGAAATGTTTTACAAGACAAAGATTCAGCATTGAATCGAAAGAAACATAAAATAATGTTATTGCTGTAGGTGATGCTAAGCACCATTCTCTAATCAGGATAAGCAGGTGGTTCAATTTATGAGGTAATTTAGCTTTTCACTCTCCAGTGCAGAGCACAACACACTATATGCAGTCACCTTCTGAACAGGCAAAGAAGAAACTAAGTCCTATTTTTACTTTATGATACTGAGTCACATAGTTCAATGCAAATCACATGGATGCCAAAGTAAGAACAATACTAGGTATTTAAATACTTCCTTTCATTTGAGGAGCTCTAACAATTTTGTGACAGTGTGAAATCCCTTCAAAGTAACTCTAGAAGAGACACATGTCACCAGGCAGTTATTCAGGACTGAGCGTGTCTCATCTCTCTCCCCCACTCCTATCATTAGGCCTGGAAGAGCTAGTATCCACAAGCTTTTAGTATCTAGTAATAGCTTCCATATGTCTATATTTTGCAGGCCATATAATCATTGAGATTTGTTTTTGAAAATGTGTTATTGACCAATTTAATAATGAGGAAAAGAAGATAAAAGTACAACAAGATAAACGAGGAAGGGAATAATAGAGGCAGGGGAGAGACTGAGAAACTGTTGAAATCTCTTTGAGCTTGATAAATGTTTTCTACATATGGTCTTCACAAATGGATTTAACACCCACCCTCAAGTGGATGCAAACACAAAGGCCTCCAGACCCTCTTTAAATATTTCTATTCAGCTGAGGACACCAGCAGTTCATGCTTGAATTCACTTGAAGGAACTGCAGAGTGTAACATCAACTCAGGACACCCAAGACAGATAGGTAGCACCCAAATAGAAAAATGTGTGTTTACCTAGCAATGCCCACACCCGCTCTAAGCCTCTCTCCCAAGGCAAAGTGTTGATTGTCAAATTGTGCTTTGATTTGACTTCATCCCAGCAGAGGTCGCTGTGGGCACTGGTTCTAGATGCTAGGGACCGGATCAGGCAGGCTGGGCTGGGTGACTGGTGGCTCCATTACTGGGTACCTGCTCTTTCCCTGGCCACAGTCTAGCTCCCATTCTATGGCAAGGTTT
The DNA here is from genome assembly GCA_004363535.1 of Dasyprocta punctata. Classification (NCBI taxonomy): domain Eukaryota; kingdom Metazoa; phylum Chordata; class Mammalia; order Rodentia; family Dasyproctidae; genus Dasyprocta; species Dasyprocta punctata. The sequence continues at coordinate 35,065 of RJWM01003377.1, forward strand.
CTCCAGATTATGCAGTACTTTGGCCATAAAAGTGCTGTGAAGTTGGGGTCAATTACTGGGGATGGGCAGGTCTGACAGGGCTGTGCTTATCTTCTAGGGGTATTACCTTTTAATGGAATCTCTGTGTCACCCCGGTGTCCTCTCTGTGCATGTACCTGGTATTTCTGAGATGCCACCTGTGACCTGCCAGCAACCCCAGTCCTGTAGCCTTCCTAGACATGGAGGCCAACATACTAAAAGTTGCCTTGCCTCACGATCTTGAACACATATTATAAGGGACTCTGTTATGAGCCCCTAAAGCCTTACTTGTAAGGGTGTGGCACTGGTGAGGCCAAATTCTGGTCTTCAGGGCAGCCCATTACAGCAAGATAAAGTCTTTAAGGGATGGGAAGGACAGGGCACTGGTAAGGATATAAAGGTCAGACCTGAAGCTCCAGGACTAAAGAGGTCTCCCCATCTTTGTGAAGTCCCACTTTCTGCAGGTATTCAGGTTAGGTTCAAGGCAGCCTGAAGCTGTCTTCACCCTGAAGCCATCCACTTAGACCCTAGGTCATTACTTTGGCTTGAGAGTTAAAAGAGTGGCTATCCTGCTGCCCTCAACATTCAAGTGTGGCAGTAAGTAGTTCCTCCACCCTCTATACAGACACACAGAGCTAGATGTACAGGCTCATTATGACATACACATGAACACTGGAGCATACACTGGCACATTTACTTAGTCACATGCATTTACACTCTTTGACCACACTGTCACCAATGCAAATGCACACATGCACGCACACATGCAAACACACACAGACACAGACACACACACACATATGCACACACACACTTAAACACATCCTGGCTCCAAAGATTTAAACACATCCCAGTTCCAGAACCAAATTTGACCCAATATGACTGATAGTGCATATATAGATCTAATCAGAATGCCCCTCCAGACCCTGAAAGACTCATGTTCCCTGCACTAAAACTGCCCCCCTGCAACGTGGAGCCCCTGCCTGCCCCTATCCTTCTGGTCACAAGTCCTAGGCCTGGTCACCATCGTGCATACAGCATCCAGGGTCGGGGCAATCGGATGTGGGGAGGTGTGTGGGAAAAGGGAAGGAGGTGTGGGACATAGAGCTCTGGCCGGCGCAGCCATCTCCTCCCTCAGGATTTTCCATGCCGGCTCGCGCGGGCCCGCGAGGAGCGAGCGCGCTTTGTCTCTCGCCCGGCTCCTGGCACGTTTCTGCGGAAGCCACCCGCGCCGCGCCCGAGGCCCCCCTCCCTCAGCCGCGCCCCTCGCCCAGCCCGCCGCGCACGCCCTCCAGTGCAGCTACCGCCTCTTTGTCCTCCCGCGGATGCCCAAGCAGAGCACGACAGCGGGGCACCCTGGAACGACCGCTGCGCGCCCAGGACGCAGTTCCCCGCGGCCGGATCTGGGGCGCGCCCCGTGCCAAACAGAGCAGCCCTCGAGGATTCCGTGCGCGGGGACCTGGGCCTGGAGCTCCCGGGTGCTTGAGGGGGGACCTGCCCCGTCCTGCCCCGCACGTGCCCATCTGGCGCTGGCTTCTTGCTGCGGTGGAGAAGCTCTGGTCCCTGGGGCGTGGCGGGGCAGGGAGGATCGCTTTGACTCTCATAGCCCCGCACCTTGATCCAGATAGAGAGCTCTTAAGAGATAAGATGCGAGTGGGGAGGGGTCCCGCAGGCCCTCTTTCTCCCAGCTACTCACCTCTCATACCCAGGCCACTCCGACCTTAGTCCCTGGCCAGAGCACCAAGGAACCAGAACACCCGTCAATGCTTTCCTTTAGGGACGACTCGGAGCAGAATGGGGAGGGGTCTTCCGACCTTTCACTTTCCCACCTCAGCTCCCTTCAGACCCCTTCCCCCAACAATCCTTAGATACAAGCGGTATGGGGATGAGTCCTTGGTCTATGCATGTCTCCAGCCTCCCTCTTCAAAAACCCAAGACTGCAAAGGGGAGAGTATGGGGAAAGGTCTCCCATACAACTCGAACCTCAGCAGGATCTGAGCGGAGGGAGGAGTCCTGCGATCTCATCCATCATAGTCAGACCTCTTTGTGCCCTCGAACAACTGGGGTGTTGTGGGGAAGGGTTCCCCTGCCTCCGAACCTCTCAATCAGAACAGTCCTCCCTCAATAATCCAAGCAGCCTCGACTTCAGGCACAGGAGGAGGGAGGCTCCGAGCCTTCCATGCTTTCCCCCGAGAGATGCGGGGAGGGTCCACCAGCCCTCGCCCCTCACACTCAAGAGCCCCCTCCACCATGAAACAAAAACCAACCCAAGCTGCTCCGACCTTAGACACCTGGCCACGGGGAGACCCGTGGTCAGTCAGCAGCTCTCCGGGACAGATGGTTTTGAGAGCGGCTTTCCACGTCCCATCAACTCCCCAGGCCCCCTCACGCTTCAGTTCATTCCTCGCCAGTAAAACAAAAGCAAATCTTTGCAGTACCAACCTCAGACGGCGGGCAGGAGGGCAGTCACCGCCTCGCGGCGCACCAGGGCCTCCAGGCTCCTCACCGCCCCGGCTTCCCGGGGGCGGCTCTCGCAGCGGCTGCGGCGGCAGCGTCCGCGGCTGTAGCGTCCAGAGCCTCCCTAGGACTCAGCACCTGGAGCGGCGAACAGCTCCGCGCCTCATTCCGCTGACCCCGCCTCCCTCGCGCCATCGTAGCCAATGGCGACCCGGGCCCCGCCCATAAGGCTGTCCATTGGGGGGGGCGCTGTTCCCTGTCCCTTTGGCTCCGCCCGCGGATTCCTGGGCCCCTCTATAAAGAGCATATTCCCCAGGGACCGCTGTAGTGTTCCCCTGGCGTTCTGGGACTTGTAGTCCCTTAAGGACGCGGAGTTGGCTCATACTTCGGGCAGACGAGCAGAGCTGGACTACATTTCCCAGAGTGCATTGAAAAGATGGAGGCGCAGAGGAGGGTGGGAGGACTATTTCTCTAGCAAAGACGGCCCCTGGGGGATGGCTGGTGAAGTGGGGCAGGCCGCGCGACCCTCAAAGGATCATGTGTGGCTTCGGAGGTACTCTGGAGAGGCCTTTTAGGTTCTTTTTTTCCCCTCCTCTATTTTTGCCTCGGGCCCTGAGCCTCAGTTTTCCTACTCGGGAAGAATGGCTAGGAAACGTTTCCGTACTCACAGCTGGTGGTCCCCGGGCCAACCAAGGGCGAGCCGCTTTGGTTCCTGACCAGCGAAAGTGTGGAAGGACAGAGGAGACCTCATCACGTTCTGAACTTCATCTATTTTTGTCTTGATCTTGTCATAGAGAGGCACTTTACTTTTGGTCACATTCCTTGGACCACCAAGGCCTTCCCATCTTGTCTCTTTACCACCCTTGAATACCGCAGCATCAACCCCTTTGCAGCCTGATAGAGGGCGCTACTCCTCCTTAAAACCCTCCGTAGGCTTCCCAAAACCCCCGGAATCAAACCCAAATTCCCCAGTGTGGTTGGAAGGGCCCTTCAAGATCTGGACCCCACCTTCTCGCAACACTGAACTTCTTTGAAAACTGGGAAGCCTGAAGCACTCGTTTTCTCTTACTCCTGTGGGCCCCTCCACTTTGCTCTCAGCTAACTCCTCAGCACTCTTCAAACCTTGGTCTAGGTGCTCCCTGTTTTGTAAAGACGTCTAGATGCCCTCTCTGTGTTAGGTGCCCCACCCTATATTTGAGTAGCACCCTCTACTTCCCCTATTCCACTTTCGTGTTTACAAACCCATCTTCCTCATTAGATTGAGATCAACGGGTTGGTCCTTTGCCAGTGATGGAGATATTCAACTAGGAGGATGCCATCTCTTGAATAAATGATTATGTCATTCACACACAATGGGTTGGAATTTTGCCTGATCTTTCTGAGAATTCTTCCAATCTTTTGATGCTAGGTATTCATAGAGTCATGCCTATTATTCCTATCAGTTTCCCCCTAAATCTCAGCAGTTCTTTATGTTCCTCTGTTTCTAGCTGTTGGTCCTACACCTTTCTGTTCCTAAATGCCTACCTCCTGCTCCTTTTTTGGGGAGATCTTTTGCTCTTGTCACTTATGAAGGACACAGCCTGAGGTCTCTGTTCTTCTTTCAGTGTTCTGTTTGACATCATAAGGACCCAGTAGTGATGTCCCACCTTACTAAGTAGCATCTTTCCTGAATCTTTTTTTTTTTTTTTTTTTTTTTTGCGGCACTAGGGATTGAACTCACAGCCTCACACCTGTCAGACAGGTGCTTGAGCCACTGAGCCAAACTCCCAGCCCTAGTTTTTTGAGGCAGGGTCACACTATGTAGCTCAAGCCGGCCTTGCGCTTGCGTTGTAGCCCAAGCCGGCCTCGAACTCACAATGCTCCTCCTACCTCAACCTCCCGAGTGCTGGGATTAAAGGCATGCACCACCATTCCCGGCTTCTTTCCTGAATCTTTACTCCCTAAAACTTCTGGTGTTGCCTAGATGGCCTAATTAATCCCACACATTTTATTTGTCACCCCCTCCAGAAGTTTTGGGTACATGTCAACTGAGGCTTTCTGGGAAGAATATGTAAGATCCATATTATATGAAAATATTTAATTCCTGGCCCAATAGAAAGAAACCGAGGAGATTTACCCTGAACCTAATTCAAACTAAAGAGGCAGAGCCTGAGAGAAACACTGTCGTCCTTGAATTGTTGACAGCCAGGGAGGCAAGGCTAGGATGGGGGAATGAGTAAAACGAATGGCATTTAGCAAAGAACTAATAGGGCTTCTAAGAAGCATGAAAGAGGACTTTGATCCTGGCAAAACCATAAAGGAAGGCATTTGGAGCTGCATGAACAGATGGGGCTCCAATCCTGAAGATGAGAAGGCTGTAAGGAGGCAGGGGAATGGGATGTGTGCTGAAGCTTAGTGTCCAATTCTGTGGGTGCAGTGGAAGCAGAGGAGCAGAGGTGTTGGAGAAGTGGGTAGTGAGAAGACTGCTATCAAGTGGCCATCAGCAGGGACTCAGCAAATCAGTAAAGGCTACCAAAGAAGCCCATTTGATTCCAGAGATGAAACCCATTAGAGGTCAGTTTAGCCCTACAGGACTGTGCTAGGGCTGGGGGTGTGGCTCAGTATAGGACAGTTGTCTAGCTTGTATGAAACCCTGGATTTAATCCTTAGGACCACAACACGAGCGCATGCATGCACACACACTCAGAAAGTAGTTCTAGTTTTCAGAAAATTTCTATAAATAGGAAAAAGTCAAGGTCTTCTGATTCAATTCTCCCAGCACACAAAGACTAAAGATAGCATCTGCCCATCTGCCAGTCAACTAGAGTCAGGAAGCCTGGGTTCTAATCGTGATTTTGTCTCTGGTCAGATGTGTGACCCTGAGCTAGACCTGTTTCTTCAGTTGTAAAATGCTTTTGATTGGTGTTTGGAGGAGCTAATACAGATGGAGGTGGGGAAATTCAAACCCACTTACTAGCAGTGTGACCTTCTTGGATCTGCAGTTCGCTTATTTGAAAATGTTGTAAGGAATAAATGAGGTACTTTATGAAAAGTGTATCATGAATATTAAGCCTTAACAAATGTTTGTTTCCATATTTTTTCATTTTGGATGATCAGATACCTGTTCTGACTGTGAATAGATAGTAGAAGATGATGCTCTGGGCAATCTAGTTTGGATGCCCCATTCCATCTCTTAATACCTGTATGACTAGTGAGGTTACTTAATCCTTCTGTGTCTCAGTTTTCTCATTTGAGAAATGGAAATGGTGTGTGCCCTACAGTTGTGAGGATTAGGTGAGATAAAATATCTGACTCATAAGAAAATGCTCATTATATTTGTTCTGTCATGTTTAGAGTGGTAGTTTTAGGGCATGGAACCCTAAAGGAATGGAATTCTAGATCCTTGGAAGCTAGAGTTGCAGACGATTTGGAAGGGACACTGTGCAAACCTCTTCTTAGAAAGGAACAGAAGTTCCAGCCAAGTTCCATAGGTCTTTTAATTAAGAAAAGAGGGGACTCAGAATGCTGAATCTTATGCCCTGAAAGATTGGAGCAATTGACCAGGGTTGGGACATAAAGAATCTGATATACTAGCTTGAGGATATAACTTTATTCTAAGTATAATGAAAGTTTTTAAGAAAATGTGCATTTTGAAAAAGTCTAGGGGTTGTGTGAGAATGGCCAGTGGGAGATGAGGTTGGGATGTGGATTGAGATCCAGCACAGCATGTGGAGAAGTAGATAGGGGATCTGAGCTACATGAAGGAGGTGGGAATTCTGAGGACTTTGTGAGTGACGGACGTGCTGAGATCATGGAGAGAATGGCAAGTCAAAGATGGGGGTTCAGTTAGAGGGATGGATGATGATGTTTTCTTCTCAAAATGGTGAAGGAATTGGTTTAAAAGAAAGGAGGAGGTAAAATTGAACTAAGTATGGAACATCTGGGTAAGGTGTCTAGCAGGTAATTTGGAGTTTATGAGTTTTGATCTGGTGATGCAGTCATAAATTATCAAATTATCAGCACATAGATCATAATTAAAGCCATGGAAATGAATTAAATTCTTTAATAGAAAGGGTCAAAGAGAAGACCCAAACTCTTTGAGAAACATTAACATTTAAGGAATAAATAGAGAACGAAGAGCCCAGAAAGAAATGTAAGAACGGTCAGAGTGATTGGAGGAGAGAATTATGTGCCACCGAAGCCAAAGCAGGTAAGTGGTAAGTGACATAGTATAGCAAGGTCAGATCAGCCAAGGTCAGGAAAAAAAACTCTAAATTTAGGGACAAAGAGGTTACTGGTAACCTTGAAAAGACGAAAGTCTGAGTCAATGGGAGAGGACGTGGACAACTTGTGGGAGTGGAAAAGTTTTGAAAGGAAAGAGAAAAAACAGAAGGGTGTAGGGTTGAGGAACAAATTTATTTGTTTTGTTTGCAGTTTGGGGGATTGAACTGAGGACCTTTGCACTGAGATATCCCCAGCCCATTATTATTATTATTATTATTTTCTTTTGAGATAGAGTCTCACTAAGTTGCTAAGTTGCCCAGGTTGAACTCAAACTTGTAATTCTCCTGACTCAGCCTCCCAGAGTATTGGGACTACAGGTATGCACCACAATGAATTTGTTTCAAATTAGGAGAGATTAGAACATTTCAAAAGGATTATAGGAGGAGCTTTAGCTCAGTGGCATAAACATCTGCCTGGCAAGTGCAAGGTCATGAGTTCAATTCCTGGTGTTGGGGGGAAGGATTATAGGAAGAAGTCAGTTAAAGAAAAGTGAGGGGATTGAAAGATGGAGTGAAGTCAGCAAGAGGCTAGGAGGTGGTGGGGCTCAGGATAAGCCTCTGACTGAACACACTTTTTCTCTAAAATGGGAGGGCACAATGCACAATGTGTGTACCATTGTTGCTCCCTGATTTACATGTTTTGAAGTTTTGTTTTAGTTTCTCTTCTTCTGTTTTTCTTTTTTTTCCTTGAAATAAAATGGATTTGGAAAAAAGTAAAAAAATGAAATAAAATGGGAGGGCAGGAGGGTGGGAGGAGTTGGAGATGTAAGTATGCAGACAGGCGGTTGGGAGGTAGACTCAGGCAACTGAGAGGGCTTCTGCTTGGTGAGTCGTAATCTCTCAAATTGAGAGATGACTTCTCTGGTCTCAGAAGCAAGGGTATGCACTCAGAGAGGGGAGGTGCAATGGGATGGGAGATTTGGAGAAAGACAAATACTTGAGATGGCTGCTATGGAAAAGAGAAGAGAAAGCTGATAGCGATGCACGGAGGCTGCAGGGCAGTAGCCAGTGCTTGTGGAGGTTGAGGACCATGAGCTTGGGGGCGGGGCACTAGTCTATGTGGGATGCACGCTTTCTCCAGCATCTAGGCAGCTCTGAGACAGGCATGGAGGAGCCTCTTTGTGGGGCTGATCTGGAACTGGGCTTTGCTGCACGAGGGAGACAAGGAAGCAAGGGATCTGGAGATGCTGGTAAGCACTGTTGGAAGAGGTGATCCACTGAGAGGAAGCTGAAGCGAGCACTGAGTGGACAGATGAGGGCACTGAGGTTCTCAGTGGAGTGAGTGAGGGGACAGATTTGCTGGGCAGCAGAGTGGGCAGGCAATGCTGGTCAGAGGGGGAGGAGCTCTGGGCAGGGGAAGGGGCAGGGTAACTGGAGTGAACAGGAAGTGATGGCGCTGAGAGGCAAGTTGACTGGATGAGGTATTAGCAAGGGTCCCACAAGGATGATTGCTTTGAAGGGGAGAAGAACGCCGGTATGTCTGTGCCACACTGTACTCTGAGTAGGAAGCTAGATGATGGCAATGAGGAAGAATGTGTGCAGAGCCCTCTGATAAAAGTGTCAAGAGAAAACAGGATATTGGGGCACTAAGCGGGAGCCCTTTTACCTAAGGTCTGTGTGGTGAGGAGAAAGAGAAGCAGTGAGATTTCTCAAACATTTTGGCGTAACTATTGAGTCAATATCATCTGCACACACACAGTTTCATGCACACCTAACAGACAGAATGTCTAGGAATAAAATCAAACCAAAAGGGCACCCCAGATTTCATGGTGAAGTTGTATCCATCAAGTTCAATGGTAGTAATTCCTGTCATTTATATTTTGGTATAGTTTGTAGTTTTAAGTATGTGCATATCAACTAGAACATGTGTCTGAGAAACAAATTTGAATTTTTTTTTGCAAATTTTATTTCTTAGCAACGATTTGTTTTCTCAGTTTAGAACATAAATTAGGGAACTTGTGTTGATTTTTTTTCCAAATGTAGAGCTTAGAGCTTAATTCATGCGTTTGAAATGCCATGAATTTGAAATGCAGCCATTTTCCTTTCTGTATCCTTGAAAGGGATTACAAGGATTTTATTAGTTTCTCAAATAATGTTGCCAGCATATTCAGACTTCCCACGAGGGTCTCCTATCAGTAATGTTAGATGTGAATGATGCTACAGACATGCTGTGTGTGGGATATTTAAGACAAGTCAAATAAGCAGCCAGTGTGTGGATTTCCCAAACAGTAGCTCAGCTCCCAATTATGGAACTTGATGTAGAATATGCATCTAAATGTTAATTGAGAAAAAGATCACCATACTACCTAAAGAAAAAGGACAAAATTGGTTAATTGCTTTGAGCAATCTGTCTTTTAAAAAGGACTGCTGTTTAAAAATATTTCTGAATAGATAGTGTGTCTTTGTAATCTTGAAATAGGCCTCTAGTTTCAGCCCCCTCAAACAGGGTGCTCAAAAATATTTTTTGAACCAATTTCTGAGCGTTTTGATAGTCTTTCCCTTGTTTAAAATTCTCCTATCATCTTAAACTTTCATAAAACATTCCTATAAGGAGAATGAATCTTTTAAAACCCAAGTCAGACCATGCTATGCCTCTGTTCAAACTCTGCTAGTAGCTTTTCTGTCTTCCTGAGAACATATCCGGAAGTTCCTATGATGGACTTCTTGGCCATATACGTACTCTGACTTCCACTGCCTCTCTGCTTCATCTCCTGGGCCTCTTCTGCTCCAGCAATCAACCTCTATGTTGTTCTTTGCTTGTGTTAAGCACACTCTGACCTCAGGACCTTTGTATTTGCTGTTCTCTCTGCTATTACCTAGATTTACTCATGGCCATTCCTTATATCATGGTACCCTTACTTTCCATGCCCCCTTCCCTGTTTTATTCTTTTGATAGCACTTATCACTGTCTGACTTATACATTCTTTTACTTATTTTTAATGTCTGTCTTTCTCCCACTTCCTCCTTTTCAGTGACCTATTAGAATAAACTCTCCATTAGAATACAGGCTTTTTCTATTTCATTCACAGCCATATCCATAGCTTAATATGTAAGACAACACTCCACAGATAACAGATATTCAATAGGACACATGGAATGAATGAGAATAACAGCACATCATCCCAATACACAACCCTAGTCACTATTTTTAAATTTTCTATGATACAGTCTACATCCAGGATATATGTATAGAGAGTCTTTCATATACTGGAAATCATAGTTTAGATTTAGTAATTAGTTCTGTATTTTTAAAAAATGTGACATTTCTCCCCACTTGAATTCATTTGTTCAGTTGCTCATTCACTCATTCATTCAACAAATACTCAACAAGACTCTGGTGTTCTGGACAGTGCTGGGGATGCAGTGGTGGACAAGATACAAGACTAACCCTTGAGGAGCAGTGATTTTTTAATAGACACAGTATATAACAATAACCTAATATTCCACCATATTATGTAAGACTTGGCAATTATTAATTATGCAACAAATATCTTTAAGTTTATAGCAGTTGCCTTTTGCAAACCATTCTTTAAGGTAAATACCCACGCAGACAGTTATTGAGTTGAAGTATTAAACATAGTTTTAGTTTTTTGGTATCATCTGCCACACTGTTTTTAAAGGAGTGATAACCATTTCACCTAACCAGCAGTATGAATGATCCAACTTTGTTACAGCCCTTCTGAAATTGGACATTACTATCAGTTATTGCTAATGAAGAGAATAAAATGGTCCCTTCTTTTAACTTTGCATCTAACTGATGCCCAATAAGGGCATTTCTCTCCTCTCCTCTTCTCTTCTCTTCTCTTCTTTTCTCTTCTCTTCTCTTTTCTTCTCTTTTCTTCTCTTTTCTCTTCATCACTGGCTAGTTCAGTAGTTCCTCAGGTGGTTCTTGGAGTTTTAGTGTTCTAAATTATAGATCATGCCCAATGTTCAATACCCAGTATAGGCTTACCATAGCGTCTTAGAGTTGGAAGGGACTACATTCATACCTAGTTCAACTACACTTTCTGATAGATGGCTTTCTAGCCTCTGTTTGTGTGCCCATGGTCACAAACAGAGGCTAGACTTCATCACTTCATGGGATGTCATGTTCAGTTTTTGCAGTGCTCTGCAGTTGTTGAGCTGGCATCTGTGTCCTGTGTCTTTTGCATAGTCCCACTTCTGCCCTTGGAAGCAGCAGGGCCCACACATCATGTGCTATGGAACCACTCCACCTTGGCCTCCATCTCTGCGAATATGTAGCCCGACTGCAATTTTCAAACCTAGGAGAAATCTGGCAGGCCCAGAGGCCAGAACATTGTCCCACCCATAAGTCTGCCCATTGGCCAAGTTAGTAACCTCTTCAGTTGGCTTATGTGAAGTTTATAGTCAGCTGAGATTCTAAGATCTCTGTGATCTATGGCTAAACCTAGTTCTGATCTTTTCAAACCTAAGTGCAAGACTTTGCATTTTGCTGTATTATTTCAACCTATTGATAGAGAAGTGGCCTTGGTCTACTTCTCCTGTCTGTGATGGGATTAATAAGAGTCACCCTGACAAGAGGTGTGGTGTGATGATGGAAGGAGATGCTGAGGGAGACATCTGTCACTGGTTTGGGTTGCCTGGCATCTGAGCCTCCTTCCTGTGCTTAAGCAATTCCATGTCTCATGGAGTGAAGTCATCTTCCTTTCCAGATGTGGTATGGGATAGGCTTAAGGGTTAGACTTCTCTACACAGGAACCATCACCCACGTACTTCAATTTTGAATCAGAAGTAAATGATAGGAGCCAGGTGTGGTGGCACACTCCTGTAATCCCAGCACTTGGGAGGCTGAGGTAGGAAGATTGTTGCAAGTTCGAGACCAGACTAGGCTACAAAGTGAGCCCAAGAACAGCCTGAACTGTGTAGAGAGACCCTGTCTCAAAAAAAAAAAAAAAAAAAAAAGGGTGAATGATAGCCAGAAAAGGGAGCCCTGATTAGCAACATATGTGTTTTCTTTTTTCTTTCCTCAGGGATTGGAGTTTTAGTGTTGTCCAGGCTGGAACTCCGAGGCTTAAGTGATTCTCCTGCCTCAGCCTCCTAAGTAGATAGGACCACAGGTATGTGCTACTAGGCCTGGCTTTAGCAACCCTGCTAGTGATTTGATGGGTATAGTTGCAGTTATTAACAACAGTAGTTTCATGGATCCACTTTGCGGGTGTGGATAGTGTAGGTGGTAGGGATAGTATACCAGCCTCAGTAGTCACAATGTCTTCTGAGAACAGTACTTAGTTGGAGTTCAAGGCATCCTGACTGTATCCTTCCAAGCCTGATTCTCTGGCCTTCTTGAATATTCTGTGAGCTACTCACTATCATCATTTAAATAAATTCCTTTGATGTACATGGCAGCCAAAGCAAGTTATTTTTACTTACAACTAAAAATTCTTGTCAATACACACAAGATAAAAAAGTGTATGAGGAAGTGCACACATATGAGGGATATTAATGTTTTTTGGAGGGGAAGTAGGTGGGAAGAGCTTGGCCTGAGCTCTGTACCTGCTGAGCATTTAGACAGGTCTAGGCAAGTCTAAAAAACTGAACAGACAGAGGCAGTGGTGGGAAGGAACTGTGCTAGATGCTGGCTCCTCAATTGAAAGTGGCTCACTGACTCTAAGGCTCTAACAGCAGGGATGGGGATGACAGGGCTAAGGGCACACATAAGCAGACTGGCTGCTGTTCTCTGGCCTTCGACTGCTAACCAACAGCTAGGGCCAGGAAGTAGGGGGAGGCTGGAAAGCAGATCACTGGGGACTTGTAACCCCAACCCAGAGTTCCCATTGGGTGAGAGGAAACCCACCTGGATATGCCTCCCCCCAACCCTGGAACCCTAGAGCATCATGATGGGGATGTATATTAGTTAACTTTCTCATTGCTGGGACAAAAATATATGGCCCTGAAGCTTAAAGGAGGAGAGATTTATTGTGGCTCAAAGTTTCAGAGGTTTCAGTCCATGGTTGGGTGACTCCAAGGCAGGAACACCATGGTGGGGCAAAGCTGTTTAATTAATGGCAGCCAGGAAGAAGAGCACAGGGGAACAGCACCAGAGAGAAAGGGGCCAGGGACAGATATAGTGCTCAAGGTCATGCCTCTATGGTCTACCTCAACACACCTAGAAGTGTGCTTTACCAATACCCTAGGCATCTTGCAAACTAGTCAAGATTAACTGTTGCACAGTGAGCATTGGATTCCATCTAGTGTTGCCCTCAGACAGCTCTTCATCACATGAGCTGTGTCTTGGCTCTCCAGCCCAGCCTACCTGTACCTCCAGTCTTGCCTGATGGGTTGCCAGCTGGGTGCCTTAGCCGAGGGAAGAGCTGATTCTGTTGCTGTAGTCTGAAAGCCTTGTGAGAATGAGCACAGTCCCTCTGAATTCTTCCTGTCCTGAACCCCAGATCATCCTAAATCAAGCCTTCTTGGGTTTATATATGGGTGTTGGTGGGGTGGGAGTACTCTTGCCTTAGGGTATTCCCTGATTCCGGTGTACATGGAACACTGGTATTGGCCTGATTCTTGCCTCTGGCCAGTACCCTGGCACCCCTCTGGAAAGGCACAAGATCACGATGTGTCCAACTCAGCCAGGGATCATGTATCAGAGTTTGTCTACAGTTCTATCAGAACTATGGTAGCATCATCCAGGGGGATCTTCTTGGGTGCTGTAGAATCTGTTTCTTCCTTAATCACTGATTTTTGTGACATTAAATTATGACAACAGATTTTGACTATGTTACTAAATATGACTTTGTATAATATTGTTTTGGCACCTACTAAAATAAAATTCCATTATAAAAACACAACTTGGGGACCAGGGATTTAGCTCAGTGGTGCAGTGCCTGCCTGGCAAGCATGAGGTCCTGAGTTTGATTGCCTGTACAAAAACACAAACAAATGAAAAAAAAAAAAAAACCCTCACCAAATCTATACAGCCTTTGAGCATCTAAGTTACTGTAGGATCAGTTAGTGCCCTAGCACTTTGCATGATTTCTCTCACTTAATCTTCAACACAACCCTACAAACTAGTTACCATTACAATTACAGGTAAGGGAATCGGGGTCCAGAGAGGTTACAATACTAGCCTTAGGTCACACAGCTGGTGCCCTAAATTTAGAGCCTTGCAACTGCCCCTCTCTCAGCCTGTTCTACTGTGGGGCAGCTCTGGCTGTTGGAATATTTTCTCGCACAGGGAGTAAGATCTGTTTCTCTCTAAGGCAGTCATTTTCTGTTTCTACTTTCCCTAGTAGCTTGCTGTGACAGCTCTTGGTCTCCTAGTCTTCTGGCTCAGTAGTGCACTCTGTTCACGCCTAGGGACATTTTACTTCAGGAAACATCTGAACATTTTGTATCAGCAAAGTGCTTGGGAGAACCACTGCAGGTAGGTTTCCAGTCCCCTGGTTGCTTTGATTCTACAGGAACTGGCATCCTGTCTGTCCTATTCCTGGCAGAGACCTGGCAAGAAATCACAGATCTTTCCACAAGCTTAAATGGGTTAGTAAAAGTTCTCCTTCCGTAAGAAAAATGGCACAGTCAAAGCTGTGGATACAATGTGAATACTGCATTAAGGAAGCCAGGTGTAGCAGCGCACACCTGTGATCCCAGCACTCAGGAGGCAGAAGCAGGAGGATAGATGCAAGTTTGAGGCCAGCTGGTCTACATAGTGAGCTCAAGGCCAGCCTGAACTGCATAGCAAGACTGTCTCAACAAACAAACATACAGAGATAGACAAACAAACAAAGTCACTAAAGATTTCAGGCTTCTGAGGGCAGAAGGGCAGAAATTTTTACTAATTTTGTTTGCTGCTGTAACCCCAGTGCCTAGAATGCAGCCTGGGACATGGTAAGTATTCTGATCTCTGTTGAGTGCGTTAGTAGTACAGATCCATGCCTGGTGTTACTTCCATAGAATAATGCGACCTCCCAAGTTCATGGTTTTATTTTTTATTTTTTTTGAGGCACCGGGGATTGAACTCACAACCCCGTGCCTGCCAGGGCAGGCGCTTAAGGTACTGAGCCAAACTCCCGGCCCTGGTTTTTTGAGGCAGGGTCGCACTATGTAGCTCAGGCCGGCCTTGCGCTCGCGTTGTAGCCCAAGCCGGCCTCGAACTCACAACGCTCCTCCTACCTCAGCCTCCTGAGTGCTGGGATTAAAGGCATGCGCCACCACGCCCGGCTAAGTTCATGGTTTTAAATTTACTTCACCAAAAGGTTTTCTGATTTGAGTGTGTGTAATTTTGATTCATAAGAAGATAACCGTAACAGTATGTAGAGTACATTGAATAAATGTGTGAATTGGGCTTAGCCTGATCAAGGGCAATATGCAAGAGTTATTGGATTTCTAGTCTCCTGTCCTTTGGAAAAACATTCTGTTTTTCTAAATTTTGAGCTTAAGTTCAGTTTTAAATTTTGAACATAAAACCATCAGGAGACGACAAAGGAAGAAGCATGTTAGTCATTACATTTTTCATCATCCATATGCAAATAATACACACTAATTGTTGAAAACTAAAAAAAATACAGGTAATCAAAATGATGAAAATAGAGATGGGTAGATTTACACCACTTTGATAGTCACTGCTACCATTTTTCTGTGTATATCAAATATTAACATCAGCTGACCTTGTGATTAATTTGAGGAAGGTGGTACGTTCTTCTGATGAGAAAACAAACACAGGTGGTTTGGTTCTCAGCCCAGGTCCACCTGAGCTAGGAGGAGCCCATAGATATGAGCCCAGCAGGGCACAGTTATCACAGGGACAGGGTTGGGATTATCTCCAATTCGTATCACAGAATCCAACTGTGGAGAGTGACTCCAGCTGTGGAAGGAGGTTGGCGTGGGTGTGAATAAGGAAACCAACTTTGTCTTGGCTGAACTTTGCAGCATTGACACCAAGTAAATTTTGTGAATTTTTCCTAGAAACAGGCGTGCCTTTTCCTGAGAAGGGAAGGCTGGATACTCTTGGAAGTTCTGCCCCAGGATGACTGTGCACACCAGACTCTAGGGACCATAACCATGGTTAGCATTAAGGTCATTATGTCTTCTGGTTTGTCCTCCCCAATTTCCTAGAGTGATACAGTGGCACTTCTGGCTCATAACTCACAGCAGAAAAAAGTGGGGGTCTGTGTGAGGCAACCCTGAGGCCATGCTCTTGGATGTCACTATCTTTAAACTGCCCTGTAAGGGACCCCTGAGAAGTTGGGCACCTGGGCCAAACAACTCATAGTTTCTTTAAAGTTAGTACAAATTTTGCATCTTTCTCCATAGCATTTATTTTAATACTGATTTTTTTTCAAAAAAAAAAAATCTTTAGGTGAAGTTGGTGCTCCAGGATGTGCAGCACATAGGCATTTTGCAAGAAATGTTGATTGGATGAATATTGTTAACATCCCCCTCCAGATATTCTTGCTCAGGTCTTGGTAAAGCACCTGGGCCCACTGGACTGGGAAGTAAAGAGATTTGTTCTCACTGGCCGCTGTGTGTAAGCCAGGAAATGTGCCAGATATTTTCCTTACATTTTCCTCAGTTTAATCCTCGTAACTTTGCAAGGATCCTTATTTTATAGGCAAGGAATTGGAGAGTCAGAAAAATCAGCTAACATTCTTAAGCTCTAGAGTAGGGCAGAACAAGATATTAAAAAAAAAACTTGTCTATCTGGTGCTGTGCTCTTTCCACATACCTTGTGTTCCTCTGAGATCAGTTTACCTAGAATGTTCTTGGGGAAGGTTCAGGAAATGTGGCCCACTGCTGTGTTCTGGGTGCATGAAAAAAACCAACCAACCAACCAAACAAACAAACAAACAAAAAACCCAACCTCTCCACCTTGTCTTAACTTTCTTAAAGGACAAAAAGGCAGAGATCACAGGACTTGCCTGTGGGGACAGGAAAGTAACACCTCTGAGGGGCTGAAGCAAGTACACTGGGTAAATGGGCTATGCAGGAAGAGGAATGAATTCTGGTGGGTAAGAGTGGGAGGGCATAGAGGCAGGAGGTTGCTTGCAAAGAACCTGGAGCCGGACCCTGAGGCTATGCTAGGACAAAGATGGAGAACTTCCTACTTGTTTCTAGTCTCACAAGTCAGAAAAGCAGTCTGACCTCTTGGAGGCTTGATCTCCCCGTGTGGATGATGAGGTCAACCCAGCTGCATCCCAGCTGTGCATCTGTAGCCCCTTGAATGCACAGACTTCTACCAAGCTAGACCAGCAAGCCGGAGGTGCAGGTTCCAGCTCCTACCCTGAGAACTAGAGCTCTGAGAGGTGTTTCATGATGCCTAGCTTTACTGTATAAGTGCCCACACCACACATACCGGAGATGGAGCGAGCTGAAACTATTCTCCTTTCTAGCCACCCCATTCTCTTTCTGGGGTTCACTGGGCCCTCTTGCCCCTAGATCCTGGGGAAATGGATTTCTTTGTCCCCTAGAATAAAGGGTGGATAACAGAGGTAGAGGCCGCGTGGTCATCACTCCAACCAGTTGACTCATCATTTTTTCCCAGTTGTGGAATCAGATTCCCTTGAAGGGTCCATAGCTCATGGAAACCTCTCAAGATCTCTGTCCTCAAAGTTTGGATCTGTCCTGCTTTGGATCTGACCTTGATGAAGGCCCAGTCTATGGTTCTGGGGTCTACAGTTTGCATGCCCCCGTCTGCCCATGGCCTCTATCTTGACCATTTTCTCCAGGTGATTTCTGAAGAACATTCAGGGGATCTCTCTTGAAGTGAAGCATCTGGAACATGAAGTATATTGTGGTCCTTCCCAAGGCAAAGTGGACCCTTACTGCTCTTTGTATAAGAGGCACTTAAACTTGGTTTATATTTGTTTGTTTTTATATCTGCTGTTTTCCCAACTGCAGAGCTTTCAGATGCATTGATCTTGGGACAAGGATGCTTGTTTGACTCTGTCTGCAGTGCCACAACTATGCATACTTTGGCCTGACCCACATCACTCTGCCCTGTTATGGGAATATGCGATGTGCTGAGTAGCTACAGACTTTAATGTTCTTCACTGAACTTGGTCCAGCTCTTGCCCCAAACACTTCAAGGACAGCTGGTCACCCACACTGTTACCACTGGGGCACACTGGGATGCTCTGTGGCACTCAGAGTGTTGGTGGGCTTGCTTAGCTCATTTAATCTTTCAAACTTTGTTCCTAGTCTGTTTACAGCTCTAATTCAAGTTTCTCTGGCTTCACTCAGCCATGAGTTGAGTGTCTCTGTTTGAGTGTCTCACCATAGCTTTGTGGAACTCTCCAAAAGCACAAATCACAAAATTCTAGATTATTGACAGATGTCTGGGAATGGTTGTTGACATGATTGTTCAGTGAAGGCACTGCGGTCCCTGAAGGATCACCTCATCTTTTAACGGAAGCCCATAATATTCTTCTCCTCCTCTCAGGCATCTCCAATGCTTGCTTCCAAAACCCTTTTCTGAGAGCATAGAGCAGGTAGGTATTGGACAGAGAATGAGACTCAAGCCCTGGAGAGCTCATTTCTGCAATGCAATTATAGGATATGAGGTTGCAAAAAGTAAACATACAAGCTGGGCATAGAGGCTCAAACCTGTAATACTGGCGCTTAGTAAGCTGAGGCAGGAGGATTGTGAGTTAAAGGAGGGATACACAGTGAGTTTGAGGCTATCCTAGACTACACAGTGAAATTTTTGTCTCAAAAAAACAAAAACCAAATAAAAAGTAAACAAAGCATAACCTCACTGTATACAGTGTGTAGAGCAGGTCTTGCAACAATAGCTTTTGCTTTTCTTCTCCATATCTGGCAGTGTTTAACAAGACCCTATTCACCTCAGAACAAGATTTCCTCTGGTTGCTACAGGCATTTCGTTGCTGCTGAGTTACTATCATTATCTTTGTTATGATTATCCTCATCTGGATTCTCACTGGCCATTGGCTCCTCTTGGATGCCCTGGTCACAGGTCTCTGTGTTGCCATGATCACCTTTATCCACCTGCCAAGCCTCAAGGTCTTCTGCCTGCTTCTCTCAAGGCTGCTAATCTACGATGTCTTTTGGGTGTTTTTTCCAGCCTACATCTTTAACAGCAATGTCATGGTGAAGGTGACTACGTAGCAATGGACAATCCCCTTGGCATTCCACCCTGGAAGCTCTAGCTGGGGCCCAATGTTGGGTGTGATGTTCCTTGCCTATCTTTTCCTGGAAAATCTCCATATTGGGTACTGGAGACATCATGATGCCTGATCTCCTGTTGTGCTTTGTTCTTCACTGTAACGACTACAAAAAACAAGCCAGTAGCAACTCCTGCAGGGTCTGGACCTGCCAGCATCTCTGAGCACATGCAAAATGTCTCCTACTTTCACTGTACCCTCATCAGATACTCTGTAGGTCTGCTCACTGCTATTGTGGCATCTCACAGCCACCACGCCACCCAGCCTGTCCTCCGCTACGTGATGCCATTTACCTTATTGCCACTTCTTACCTTGGCCTATTTAAAGGGTGACCTATTGGTCGTGGTCTGAGTCATTCCACTTCAAGTCCAGCGACTCGTGATTCCTGGAAGTATGATGAGCCACATCATGACCAGAATGGCCATCATTGTCCTTTCCTCTCACTACATGGTTTTGTTTTCTCTTAGTGTTGGCTTGGCACTTAGGCGTACCTGCGTGAGGAGCTGACATGTTGTTACTGGAAGGTTGCCTCTAAAGGGAGCTTGTTAGCCAGAGAGGGTGCTGGTCCTGTTGGGTCCTTCTCTTCCTGTTGCTTCCAGAATAAGAGGCTTCTCCCCATCTCTGCTTCCTTCTGTTTCTATGGATCTGCACCGGACTGTTAACCTTAGGGGAGAGATGGAGACTTAATTATTTAAAAACTGCAAACAGCAAGGAGTTCTTCTAGAACTTCTGAACACTAGTAAAAGAGTGGGAAAAGAGTTAGCAGACCAAAGTTTCTTCAGTGAACCCTCCAGAACTCTGGGACCAGTTTCCTTTGGGATGTTCAGAGAACTGAGAAGCTCTTCTGCCACTGATTTGGAACTCAGTTGTGAAGGGGAGAGATGGCAGCTTATAAAAGAAAGCCACAGTAAGCTCCTCTACACGCTCAAAATACAGCAAGTCCCTGACTGCGGTACAGCATGATCTTAGTAGGTTTTAATTTCTATATCTGTATCTATATAAACCGTGCCCTTGTTCACTGCCAACGTGGCATCTGGGAAGACATGAACTCATTACAAGATATAGCTTTTTTTCTCTCTTCCTTTCTTTTCTTTTCTTTTTTTTTCAAACAAGGTCTCTCTATGCAGGCCTATTCAGGTTGACCTTGAGTTCACTATGTAGCCCAGGTTGGCCTTAAACTCACGGCAATCCTCCTGCCTCTGCCTCCCAAGTGCTGAGATTATAGGTGTGAGCCACCATGCCCGACTTTTCTTTCTTTCTTTCTTTCTTTCTTTCTTTCTTTCTTTCTTTCTTTCTTTCTTTCTTTCTTTCTCTCTCTCTCTCTTTCTTTCTTTCTTTCTTTCTCTCTCTCTCTCTCCTTCTTTCTCTCTTTCTTTCTTTTTGATTTATTAAATATTTTCTATGATGTGAAGTGACTAATTAAATCCACAGACACTGAGTGACGCTTGTAATGAGTTCATGTCTTCCCAGATGCCACGTTGGCAGTGAACAAGGGCACGGTTTATATAGATACAGATATAGAAATTAAAACCTACTAAGATCATGCTGTACCGCAGTCAGGGACTTGCTGTATTTTGAGCGTGTAGAGGAGCTTACTGTGGCTTTCTTTTATAAGCTGCCATCTCTCCCCTTCACAACTAACATTTGGACTGACAGACTCATGGGCTTTAGGGAACTCTTACTTGGTTTGCTCAGTGTAGTAAATTAGGGATGAAAAGTTAACATTCTGAGGCCCTTTTCTTTTTGCTAGCTTCTCCCTTTAGTATTTTCCTCTTGAACCAATGCCTGTCATCTGTTATAGCAGCAGGTATCTTTGTTCTGTCTGATCATAGTAATACACTACCTGTGAATACATTTTTCTATTTTGCAAAAACAACAAGCAAACAAACAAAAAACTCTACTGCCATGTTCAACAGCATGGTCTTTATTCAAAAAGGCAGTGATTGTACATAATAATTTTCTATCTAGTCAACTTTTCAATATATTTTAAAATTGACCAAAATAGCACATTGTAGACATTTATACCCCCCTTCCCACAGTATTTGGGTTCACACTGGACCTTCACACTGAGTTGTATTCCCAGTCTTTTTTTTTTTTTTTTTTTTTTTTTTTTTTTTTTTTGGAGACAGGGTCTCATTAAGTCATTATGTTGTCCAGGTTGGCCTCAATCTTGTGAACCTCCTGTCTCAGCCTCTCAGAGTGCTGGGATTACAGATGTGTGCACTGCCACAGCCAGTTAAGCCTCTTAAGCACCGCACTGGTCACCAGCATGGGGTGGGAAGGGGAGTGAAGACGAAAGTCTCATACCATTGTCAGCCCTGAGCTGGTGGAGCAGACGCAGGCTGAGAGCTGCCAGGTCATGTGTACCCGGAAGGCCCTTGATCTCGATCAATGACTCAGAGCAAGGTGGGACATAGATTGCTACTTCAAGTTGAAAATGTCAACTTGAGCCATTGGAACAGAGTTTCTACTTACTGTCTTTTAAGTTACAACAGATTATGATCTCCTTTTGAAAAGAAAACTGGAAAAGTCTCTTTAGACTGCCAACCCGAGCTGTTCCCAGAGTTGCCACCGCCTAACCAGCTCTTAGTGGCTGTACGCCCCACGTCAAGTGCCCCACGTCAAGTGTCCCTCAGTCAGCTCTTTGTCAGTTCTTTTGTCCACGCCCAGCTGGGATTTGAGTCTATTCCCCAGGGTGACTGTTTTCTGCTTTCCAGTTCTCCTCAGACTATCCATTCTACCTGTCTCCAGTGACCTTAATTCTCGTCCACCCCACTCCCTGCCCTGTGAAGCACATCAGGTTCTCCTCTCTTCTTTGCCTCTGACAGGATCCACATAGCTTTGCCAAGACTCACCGTTTCCCTGGGCTAACCTTTCAGCCTCTCTTACCTCTTCCAGGATCCAGTTTAATTTATTTCTCTAGCTCTCTGATCCTCTAATCCTTTCCTTGTGTCCATTCCTGTCCTTTACAAGCATAATTCTTCCCCATTCTAGAAAATTTTATCTTCTTGTCTTTTTCCCTTGA
Source organism: Dasyprocta punctata (assembly GCA_004363535.1). Classification (NCBI taxonomy): domain Eukaryota; kingdom Metazoa; phylum Chordata; class Mammalia; order Rodentia; family Dasyproctidae; genus Dasyprocta; species Dasyprocta punctata. The sequence continues at coordinate 56,967 of RJWM01003377.1, forward strand.
AGCTCCTACTTTGCCTTTGATAAACTTCTTGAAAGGAGCCCATGTTTTTTGCTTTCACTTCCTTAACTTTTACTCTATCTTCTGCAAAAGTTGGTTTCTACTCCTCTTGCCATCAGTCTATAGTCCCTGCTAGGGTCACCAACACCTCTGGCCCTTACTCTTCCTCCTCCTCCTCCTCCTCCTCTTCCCACTCGACCTTTTCTTCACGGTGGTGGTTGAACCTGGGTCCTCACATGCCAAGTACTCACTCCACCATTGAATCACACCCTGCCCAACTCAACAAAAATTTTTTTTGAGACAGGATCTTTCTAAGTTAACCAGGCTGACCAGAAATTTACAATCTTCCTGCCTCAGTCTCCCAAGTAGCTGGGATAATAGATGTGAGCCACTACACTCAACTTCCCAACTTTTTAGTTGTCAAATTAAAAAATGACATCTTCTAGTCTTCACCCAAATTGACCTACTTCCTGGTATTTGACTAGTTTCTGTAACTCCATCTTAAAACTTGTAATTTTTCCAGGGATCGAACTCACAACCTCATGCCTGCCAGATAGGCACTTAAGCCACTGAACCAAACTCCTGGCCCTAGTTTTTTGAGGCAGGGTTGCACTATATAGCTCAGGCCGGCCTTGCGCTCGCATTGTAGTCCAAGCCGGCCTTGAAAACTTGGGATTTTTGTTGACTTTTCTTGTCTCCTGATGCTGTTCAGGTGTCTCCTAAACTTTTCATTATCCAGCCAGTCCTTAAAAGTCAGTGTGCCAGCCGGGCGTGGTGGCACACGCCTTTAATCCCAGCACTCAGGAGGCTGAGGTAGGAGGAGCATTGTGAGTTCGAGGCCGGCCTGGGCTACAACGCGAGTGCAAGGCCGGCCTGAGCTACACAGTGCAACCCTGCCTCAAAAAAAACCAGGGCTGGGAGTTTGGCTCAGTGGCTTAAGCGCCTGCCCTGGTAGGCACAAGGTTGTGCGTTCAATCCCCAGTACCGCAAAAAAAAAAAAAAAAAAAAAAAAAAAGTCAGTGTGCCTGAGTTTTGTCCTTGACCCTACCTTCCTGCCTGTCAGCTTCCTTCGGGAGATTTTTCATGGGAGGTTTGGACTGTGACCAGTGCTGCTCTGCAGTGCTTGGTGGAACCAAAAACCATGGAATCTCTTTGGTTTGCTCATGGCCTTGACCCACAAGAATAAATTTTTCATCATGAGAAGTCAGGTGTGGGAATATTGGTGTACTGGGTACAGGTGAGTCTTTTAGGTGACTCACATTCCTTCATTGGCCGGTCTCTTCCCTCTTCTAGGACTCTGCCATGAAGGGTACAGAGCTGTGGCTCATAAAGGCTGTGCGTCCACAGAGCTGTTCCATGTTATATTCCAGCATCTTCTATGTCAACATGTGTAGTTCTGATTCAGTTCTCTTCACTGCTCTATGGGCTCCCACCACATGGCTATATCCCATATCCATTCTCCAGCTGAGGAGCATGAAGATTGTTCCTAGTTCAGAGAGATCTTTCACAGCGCTGTGTGCCACTCCTGCTTGTCTCTTTGTGCACACATGCAGGAATTTCTCTAGGTTGATATGCACCTGGAGGTTTAATAGCGAATGCCAAGATTGCTTTCCAAAGGTTGTACTAGTGTGCATTCCTATCAGCATGCATCATAATCCTGACACTAAACAAGGCAAATGCACAAGCCCTGCCCACCTCAATCCAGCCATCTATTCCCTTCATTTTGCTCCCAGGCCGTTGGGTACCACTAGGACACCCCACGTGGCTGTGTGGGAATCACACCGATCTCCAGCCTCACCTGGGCCTTCAGTGCTCTCTGTCAGGCTTCCTGCTTGACCCCTCCTGGGAGAGGTCCCCATGCTGCATGGTGAGGTTGTTTCCCACCTTCCCAGGGCTAGAACTCTCTTCCTAGGAATGACTGGTGTCAGGGCCAGCTACGTAATTGTGAGACCCAGTGCTTGTAAAAATGCAGGGTCCCTAGTTCACAAAGATCCTCAGGATCTCTCTCTACCTGTAGTGAGTTATTAGAAGTTGCTATCTAGTGCTGTCATCCTCAGGCACACAGTTCTTTTTAACTCTAGCGCAGACGCTCACAGCGCCTGTACCCTCACTACACTTGGTCTGCACACTCAGCCTCGGTCCTTCCTATGCCTGGGCTCAGACCCCTGTGGGGCAGGTGCAGTCACTGGGTGATGCCTGAGGGCAGGCACGGGAGGCGGCAGGGGGCAGGGTCATAAGTGCGTGGAGGCTGCCACCCCCTGGCTCATGCTCTGTTGTCCCATCAGGCTTCACCTATAAAACACACACACAAAATATTAAGGTGTCAAGATGGTGGCTGCAATGTCAGTCTCGAGCTCATGGCCTTGTGCAGCTGCATTGGTTGTTGGTGCTGCTTGGGGCACCCTTCAGACCCAGTACCCAAGATTCCTTCTCCTTCCCTATTCTAGATTTTCTGGAGGAACCTGTATGAATGTGTTGAGTTTTATGGGCACAAGCATCATGGTTTCTGAAAAAAAAAAATCCCTGAACTCTTACATTTGTGTCTATTTGGGGTTTGTACTCATCCCTTTCTCCCTCAGTGGGCCCAGCCTTAACCTAATTATCCATTCCTCTTCATTTTTGTTAAACATCATGGTACTTTTGTTTATTGCAGTTACAGATGTGTCACTAAGGCTTCAGGTTCCAAACAATATCTAAAATGATCCCATGGAGAGTTGGGTATGGACTTCAGTGATAGAGTGCTTGCCCAGCATCCAGAAGGCCCTGGGTTCAAGTCCCAGCAACCAACGTCTGTCCCATAGCAACAACAGCAGCAACAACAAACTATTCAAATGGAAAAGCACAGGAACTTATACTGGAGGGTAAGCCAGTGAAACTCTTTGGCTAGTCCATTGTGTGACTCCTTGTCTAATCTGGTGAAATACAAATCAGCCTGATAATCATCAGTGAAATATAGCAATTTTAACTATCAAAATTAGTCTATAAAATAATCATGTCGTTAGGCAAAGTAGTGTAAAAGTTCTGAATATTTCTGAAAAAATTTATGTTAAAAACTGTAAGACTGGCCAGGTATGGTGGAACATGCCTATAGTCACATTTCTGGGGAGGCTGAGGCAGGAGGACTGCTATGAATTTAAGGTCAGCCTGGACTTCAAAGTGAGTTCACGGCCAGCCTGAAATGCATAGTGAGAACTTGTCTCAAAACAAAACCAAAAACTGTAAGACTGCTTTCTCAAAAAATGTTAAGAATAGAAAAATTAAGCCAGATGTGGTAGTACATGCCTGTGATCCCAGCTACTCAGGAAACTAAGGCAGGAGGATCACAAAGTTGAGGCCAATCTGGGCAACTAGCAAGACCCTGTCTCACATTTTTAAAAAAATATAAAAAGGGCTGGGGATGCAGCTCAGTATTAGAATACTTGCCTAGCTTGCATGAGGCCCTGAATTCAATCTCCAGCACTATGAAATAATGATAATAATAATAATAATCTTATTGTGATCTATAGGAGTAAAGACTTTTTTTAAGAGTAGGAAAATTTATTGGAGAAAAGGAATGGGGAATAGGTATGGGGGAGTGGGGAATAGGAATAGCTCCTCAGAGGAATGGGTTCCTGAATGGGTTGCCAGAAGGCACTCCCTTCTTAAAACGAACTTGGATTTGGGTCAGAATGGAAAATTTGAGAAGAATTCCTGGATTTCCTGAGATTGAGTAGCTAAAGAAATCTTCTTTGTGTGTAAATATTTTTACTGTTTTAAGAACTATTTGCCATGAAAACGTGTTTCTAAAAATAAACTCACTTTCAGTTTTGTTTAGTTTATTTTCTCTTCCCCTTAAAGCTTTGGGGTTAACATAGTATTTTTGTTATCCTATCCACTTGAACTTTCCAAACTGCAGGTTCAGCACTCTCAATCCGAAAATCCAAAATCCAAAATATTCCAAAATTTGAATCATGTTAAGCACCAACATGACACTATAAGTGGAGAATTGCACACAATGAAATTTGGTTTTGTGCATAAAAAATGTTAAAATATTGTAAATGAGCCTTACCCTATAGGCATATGATATATATTAAGCAAATTAATTTCATGTTTAGACCTGGGGTCCATCTCTAAGGTATCTCATTATGTATATGCAAATATTCCAAAATCCAAAGAAACCTGAAACACTTCTTGTCTGAAGCATTTTGGATAAGAGTTACTCAACCTGGACTGTGCAGTTAGCAGTAGCATTTTGTAGAAAAAAATAATAGATTGTAAAGAAAGCAATTCAGAACATCCGTGTTTTTGGTTATTTAAAATTTGGCTACTTATTTTTACAGTCAGTCATTAACCATTTCACAGTATAACCTGGGGAATCAGATTCCTGCTTTGTCTGTGACAAACTGACATAGCAGCAGCTTGCCCTGCTTGGAAGTGGGGTGACAGCGTGGATAGAAGCAAAACCACGAGGGAAGTTACATTTCTGGGGTGTGCCTTATGCATGGCTTGTCTAAAATACATTCCTGTCTAATCCTCACAACCATGCCATCTGAGAGGTGGGGCAACTGAGTTTCAGAGCAGGACAACCACTTGGCCAAGGACACAGAGTGGGGAAGTCACAGGTCCCCCACATCACCCTGAGTCTCTGGAGAACAGTGGTGAATTGGCGGTGCCGAACTCATGGTGGGGGAGGTAGCTGAGTGTTCTTAAGCAGAGTAGCTTTTAGACTGTTTCTCCTTTCTTTGTTCCCCTTTCAGCTTCCTTGGTCACTCTGAGCCACAAGAAGAGCAGTGCCTGCAGCCAGATGCAGAGCTTCCGCCAGCCACAGAACTTTAAGGGAAGTTCAGTTTCTCTGATGAGGAAGATGAAAGAGGCAAGGGTCTCCCATGCAGCTTGATGTGAGAAGTGAGGCTACTACTGACCAGGGCCCTGAGACCAGGGAGAAAGTGATTTCTCCAGAATCATAGCAGAGCCTGGCTCCAGGGCTGGGCTTCTCGTGGCCTTTGCCAGTCAGTATGTGCCACACAGCTGCAGACGACCAGTGATGACTTTCACGGGGTTGGGGGATGTTGGCATCTCAGCATTATCCTTGCTTATTAGAAGCCACATTCTCCTTGAAAATTGATTTATGTTTCCAAAATTAAATTAACTCCGAAGTTTGAAATCTTGGAATCTTTGTGTCTCACTCCAACTTTGTGCCAGATTTTTCATGATGAATATGCGGGAAGAGTTAACTAGAAGTTCTGCAGGGAATGGCTTACTAGCTGTATTTTTGTGGCCTGAGGGAGCAAAGAAAACTTCCCAAGTTCCATGCCTGAGGAGTCATGCTGTGGAGAGGATCCAGCTCAGGCTGCAAGATGAGAGAGCTCAAACTGTCTTCAGATCACCCAGCAGCTGCCCCTGCTCTAGCTGTCTTGGTTCCTGCAGCTCATCCCCCTGAAGTCCTCTCTCATGTCTGGCCTGCTGTGACCTGACCCTTCAGGGACCAGCAGTGACTCTGAGGTGAGAATATAGAGAGTCCAAGTGAGAAAGATGCCAACTTTGACAGTCGTCTCGCCCCTTACTGAGTTCCCTGCTGTCTTTCAGATGCCTGGCATCGAGCCCAGTCAAGTTGATCTTAGCACCTCTCAACTCAGTTCCTGGAGTCCCTAGGGGCTTCCATTTCTCCTGAGTCTGAAGCTAAACCAGCCTCTAGTTCATACCTGCCCAGTGATCCCTCATCCCCTTCCTATCTAGCTCCTGAGTGGTCTCTGGTTTCAAACCAAAGTGCTGACCTTCTGATTCCCTGCACTTTGTTCTCTTCCTGAGAACCTTCCTGTTGGAACCATTCCCCGTTACATGGGTTCAAAGGAAGTCCTGTTGGTCATGACCAGCAAATATATGTTTGTGGAACTAGAGTCACACCAGGAGAGAAGATGAGAAGGGCAGCTGGACATGGGGCACCCCAGCAAGCAAGTCAAGGAAGTCCAAATCTGATGTGCAGTCTACAGCCTGAACGCAGAGGGCACAGCCAAAGCCTGGGTGAGAGACTTGGAGGGAAGTAGTCCATGATTAGCAAAAAGTGGAGGCTGGGTTGGAGCAACTGAGGGGGCTCAGACTCCCATGCATTTCAGATGGGCTCATGTGGGAGATGTAGCCAAGGGGCTCAGTCCTACATGGAGTCTGATCCTTGCACTAGGATGCATAATGTCCATTACTGTTACCTTTATGCCTGCTCTCCCTCTTCTACCTGCCAGCCCTCTGCTGAACCTTTCCTCTTACTCATACATTCCTAGAAGTCCAGTCTTTGTTCCCGGTCCATGTTGCTAGACCTATAGTCCCAGGCTTGTCCAGGAGCCTCCTTAAGATCACAAGCAGGACCACCAGTCTTTGGTAGAGATCCTGGTGTGATTTGGGACTTTGTATAAATCATCTCAGAGCTTAGCCAGCCTTGGCTTTTCTAGGAAACAGGCCAGGATTCACATACTTATCCATGGATTTGGTCAAGGTCTTGGCTGCTTCAGTTCTATATCTAGCCCTGTCCTACCCTATCCTGAGCTCTCTCTTTCTTCAGTCAGGAGTAGGGTTCTCAAATTCTACCTGGGCTGCTTTGGGCACCTGAGTTGGACAACCCTGCTCTTTCTTCATGACCTCTCAGGACTGGTACTTCAGGGATGAGACAGAGGCCTCACCCATCTGTGCCAGAGCATAGTAGGTATCCAATAAACATATAACCAAGGGCTTAGGCTCCCATGAAGGAGGTGGATAGTCTCAGGGTCTGGGCCTCAATCCCCCTGCACAGTAAGTTGCTTGGACACATCCCTGCATGGAGTACAAGGAATACATTAAGTGCCAAGCATGTCTCAGGTATCTGAGGATAAGTCTTAGATCTCAGAGTTCTACATCTTCTCTATATAAGTCTGTAGTTGGCTTTCCTACCCTGCTTTTCACTCCCTTGTTTATGTACCAGTGGCTATGACAGCTCTCCTGGGAAGATTGTGTTCTGCTAAAATACAAGTGAATTGTGTTGGGGGAAATCCATGCCCTGTACTTGTGCTTAGTCTGGAGAGAGGCCATTCAACTTTGCCTTGAGCATTCAGATGGTCACTGTGGGCACATGGTTTCAATTAAAATTCATCAAAAGGATTTCCCTGGTTGCCTGGCCAAGTGGTGAATTATCACCTGGTTTTTCTGAGTGAGATATCTAAGAAGTTGGTCTTTTATACCATCTGGGGTGCTGAGCTCAGTCAAGAACACCTGGGAACCTGAGGCATGCTCCCAAGCTCTGGGACTTCAGAGACACGAGGGACCCTGGAGCAAAGCAAGGTCTGTGGTGTCCACAGAGTTCACCAGGATACTGATAATGACCCAGAGAGAAAGTACAGACAGTCTACCATGCACACCCCCAGTATAGCTGGCACACTGCAGCTGGCTCTTCCCAAAGTCAAGGTGAACTTGCTATGCTAGTGGAGCCAAGAAAGCCACAGAGGAGAGTCTAGCCTCACCAGAAGAGCCAGCTTGCTCTTCTACCTGAAAATCTACCTGCAGGTGATTTCTGTAGACCAGACTATTCTGTGGATGCCTGTGAAAGAGTATGTGATCTAAAGGAACACACAAGACATTGTCCATCAGATGGCTATTTTTTTTTTTGGTCATATAAGTAGTGAACTCAACACTCTGTGACTGAATTTTGATTAAGATTTCCTTTAGCAATGCTAAAGCCTTCAAGAAAAATCTACTGAGGGTGAGGGTAGATCATAGATAAGATTGGCATCAAGGGGAAGGGTTGCATTTATAGTCTAGTCCGTGATTCAGTTTACACAAATTTATGGGAACTTCCACCCTGGTAGGTCTACATGGTGCTTAAATGCAACAGAAATTAATTCCAGAGTTGCTGACCTGTCTGCTAGAAAGGAAAGAGCTCCAGATTTGGCTAGGCAAAGTCATTAGTCTCTAGGTGCCTCAGCTAGAGTGACAGTCTGACCTCAGAACCATAGAGACTTTAACCAGGTCAGTGTGCTAAAGGTTGGGTCTGGGTTCCACAGGCACAGAGGAGCACCTTGCACGTAGCATTGACTTCCTGACTCCAGAATGTCACAGTTGATTATGTAATGGATTATGTGGATTATGTAATGACTGCTTGTCTGACAGCCCCAACCTGAAGGGTGAGCCCCAGAGGTTCAGTTCCTTCAGGAACCAACATGGCTCAGCTCTGCCTTATGCCTTATCCAGTTCTTCAGCAATGTTGGGAATCCTCCTGGAGTGAGTCACGGAACATTCCACGAACAAGGCAGGAATGACAGTGGTGTTATTGCCCCACTACTGGGTAGACAGCCCCAAGATCCTGGGGCAAACCCTCCTGGTCCTAGTGATAAGCTGACCCTTCTGCTGTTACAGGCGGCAGTTACTTCATCCTTATCATTGCCCTCATCCTCAACAAGACAAACTTGACACAGAAAGCATGCTCGCTGCCTTTTAGGGAATGTGGAACAGTGGAGGTACAGTGGAGTTGGTGATAAACTCCTAGTTGGCAGAGCAGATTGAATATGTAGATTGTACAACCAGACCCCACACCTTCCCTCAACTAGGAGAGCTGAGGAGTGACTGATTGGTGTTCTCCAAGAGGCCAAGGCTGCTTGCTTCCACCCCTCCTTCTTTTGAACAGCTTTATTGAAGTATATATAACTGAGGAACAATAAGCTGCCCGTATTTAAATTCTATAATCTGGCCTTCTGCAGAGCGGGGTTAGAGAGAACAATGGCTGTAGCACCAAACAAGCCCAGTCTGGGAACCAGTGCAGTGCACAAGCCTCTGGTGGACTGGGAACAGCCAGACCCCTGCCCCTTCCAGCGCAAGGGCTGGCAGACAAGAAGTACCATCTTCCCCACAAGCAACCGGCTTATCCAGAGAAACACTGTGATGATAGCTAGTGAGGTGAAATGCAACTGGATGCCTGTGGTGCTTTGGTGTGTCACTAACATTGCAGGTCTAGGGCCAGTGGTCTGATCATAGGTTCAGAGGATATTGCTAAGCAGTGTGTCATCTGGTGGGGGGGGGTCTCCTTCTGAGGGTTGCAGCCATTGTTGATTCCCTATGGTCTTGTTTTGAGGTCCTATGTTGTTTTCATTGTTTTGTTGGGTTGGGTTTTATTCTCTTTTGTTTTGTTTGATTATGTTAGATCCCATGCAGGAGAAACTATTTCAAGGATAGCAAGATATATTATGGTAGCAATTTTGAATTTTCTATTGGTTTGTTTTGAAGTCCTTTATCACATTCATTGTTTTATTTTTATTGTTTCTATTCTATTCTATTCTGTTTAATTTTTACTATGTCTGAAAGTATCTGCAGCTATTTTGAAGACATCAAGTGGTATTATGGTAACTACTGTTGATTTCATAATGTTTTGAAGTCTTGTATCTCTTACAATGGTTTGTTTTGATTGCTTTTATTCTGTTATATGCTCTTTAAAATAAAAAAACATAGTAAATTCTACAGTCTGACATTTTAACATATATCTATGCCTGTGAAAAAACATCACCAAGGTCAAGACAATTACCATATCTACCACTTGACTTCATTCTCTTTCAATGCAATTCGAAATCATCTCTTTTCTCTGTTTCTTGCCTCATCTTCAGCCAACCACTGACTAGAGATTAGCTTATGTTTTTCTAGAACTGTGAATTCTGAATGTGGAGTCACACAGTTTGTGCTCTTTGTCATCTTTCATTCCACAGCATTATTTTAAGGTTCAGCCATGTCATTGTTTTTATACTTTGTTTCTTGCTATTGCTAAGTAACAGTTCATTACATGGATATACCAATATTTGTTTTTTATTCATCTGTTGATGGATCTTTGAGTTGTTTTTAGTTTGGGCGTTACTACAGATAAAGCTGCAAAAATATTAATATACAAACGTTTGTGTGAATGTATGTTTCTATTTATTTGATAACTGCCTGGAAGTGGAGTGGCTGGCTTACAAAGGACATGTATGTTTAACATTTAAAAACATTGCCAAACTTTTCCAGAGTAATTGAACCATTTTACATCACCAACAGCTATTATGAGAGTTGCAGTTGCTCCATATCCTTGCTGACACTTGGTATGGCCAGAATTTTTAATTTTAGCCATTCTAGTGGGTGTGTAGTGGCATCTTGTTGTGATTTTAATTTGCATTTCCCTAATGACTAATGATGCTGAGCATTTTTTCATGTGCCTACATACCATTCATATATCCTTAAATATTTTACATTTTATAAATTGGGCTGCTTGCCTCCTATGATTGAATGTATAAAATATATAAATATATAATACATACATATGAAAACCCTATATCCAACAAAAGACTTGTATTTTGAATATGTAATTTGAAACATTATAGTATATATATGAAATATAAATCTTTTGTTGAATTTGCAAGAACTTTCTCCCAGGCTGTGACTTACTTTTTCATGTTTATAGCATTTCCCATTGAAGCATGAAAGTTTTAATCCTTGAAGATTTTTAGATCAATGTGTATCGATGTTTATCATTTATAACTTATGCCTTTTGTGTATTACTTTGTCAAATCAAGGGTCACAAAGAATTTCTCCTTGTTTTCTCTAGTTATTTTATAGTTTTCGTTCTGACAATTAGGTCCATGGTCCATTTTGAATTAATTTCTGTATATCGAATGAGGGAAGAGTCTAGGATCAGTTATTCTCTTTTAAGATTCCTGGTGCTCTGGATTGATATCCTATCTTTTCCTCATCACACCTCCATATCCATCTCTTCACGAAGCCAACACCTGTTCCAGTTTCTCATGTTTCCTAAGCTTATCAGCCTCTGACCTCCTTTCGCACAGTCCAGAGCTTGGATACGGAGACTGCTCCTCAACTGCTCTGGAAGCCCCAGAGCACCACTGCACATTGATCACTGGACACAGACCAGACAGCATCCCTTTGGGGCCATTCTAATCTTGATGGCTGTTTATTTCTGGTGACAATTGCCTTTCTAGATACCCCTCTGATGCAGGAACAGCCAACTGCCCACCGGGAGAGAAAACCAACCAGATTTTAACTAGCCGGACGCCCTTGTTGGCACATGTGGAAACCCACATGCAAGGAAGGTAGGCAGCCATCAAGTATGAGGTCAGATCTTGTTATCTTCATTCCAGGAGTGAGAAAAATGAGGTTTCACAAGATTCAGTGACCTGCTTCAGGTATCTTAACTGCCTCATCACTGAGCACCTGCCTCCAGAGAATACCTTAACCCCTGAGCCACATTGCCAGTCATCTGCTTGTCACTTACTAGAAAAGACTGGGCTCGGACCTCCTACTTCCTGGCTAGAAGTTCCCACTTTGTAAATGCTGCAAGTTGCATATGGAATTTTCCTGTGCTCAAGACAAGCTGCAGCCCCACATTCTTTTATGGTTTCAAAGAAAAGCAACTTCAATGGATGAGGGATTTCAAAGGATGTGTCTAAGTTCTCAGGCAGGAACAAGTCAAAGAACTGGATTTGGGAGAGGCTGGCTTTCACCTTTACAAATGGATCCAAGGTTTATTTTTTCTTTTGCCCTTTGTTGGGTTCAGAAAGGAAGTGCTGAGGGCTCAGCTGTCAGTTCCTAGGACTGAAGTTCTGGAGGAAGGAGGGAAGGAGAAAGGAGGGAAGGAGGGAAGGAGGGAAGGAGGGAAGGAGGGAAGGAGGGAAGGACTTCTGGCAAACCTTCCTTCAGTCCTGAAAGCTTCAGGCCCTCCTTGATGCCTCACTGCCCTAACTCATAGGCTAGCAGGGAGGAGTAGGTGAACATATTGCTTGGGATAAGCACAGTATGTGCCTGCATTTGTTAAGTGCCCAATAGATGTTTATTATTTGGTATTGAGAGTCTGCAGGCTTTTTTTTTTTTTCTGGTACCAGGGATTGAACTGCCTCAATGGCCAGTTTTCAACTTTTCCCCCAGGCCTCTGTTCACCCAGGCAGGCCAATCACTCAGGAACCCTCATGCTGCCTTTCTCCCTGCATGCACCAGAACCCCTTTTCCAGGGAGACAAAGAACTAGTTTGGGTTCCAGTTTGTGTCATCTAGACAGGTCTGCATTCTTTCCAGGCACCCCAAACCTGGCCACCGTGACCCATGTGAGGCTCAATCTTGCAGAATTTCCTTCCCTGTAGCTTGAAACCAGCAATTAGGTCTCATCTCATTTCCCTCTGCACAACTTTCTCATGTGTCTTATCTGTTGCCTTGACTGTCTTCCTGGGCACAGACAAGTCTGGTCCTTTCCATTGCCTTGTGTCTCCTCAGCACAGGCATTACCCACAAAGTCCAAATCTATATGGTTTGCTTCCATCCAATTTGCCTAGGTCTGAGTGTTGGCTGTGAAGTTTGCAAACTGAAGTTTATAGTTTTCCTCTGAGTTCTAGAAAGCAAATGGGCAATGGTGGTGCAGAGATGCATTTTCCTGTCAGGGCCTAGAGGCTTGGAATGAATAAAAGCATTCATCCCTGGAGGTAAGAGAAATAGGAGCATCCAGGAAAAAGAGGTCCTGGGCTTGAAGCCAGTCCTTACACTACCCCAGAGCACCCTGCCCCTGGAGACGTATCCATTGCTTCATAAATAAGGCGGGCCTGCAGCCTAGATAATTATACCCCATGGCTCGCATGCCCACGTGCCACACTCCAAGAGAATGGGTCCCATCCTCCAAGCCAGCCTGCTCAGAAAAGGATCTGCTCTGTGAAGCCTCTACCCATCTGCTTGAACTGGACTTAAGAATTCTGAAAACACAGATGCCACACGTTGGGTGGAGGCAGACACCTCTGCTGGGCTGAAGGATGAGCGAGGCACGGTCTCAGCTGTCAGTAAACTTGCTACGTACGAGGGGAGGTGACACATAAACACTTGCGTGCGATGCAAGTTTCTGACAATCATTAAAGGAAGGCAATCTTTCCTGGGGAGGAGACATTTAAAATGAGGTTTACAGAAGGATAGGGATTAAAGAAGGGTGTGTGAGCAAGGTAGGGTGTCAGGATCATGCAGGCCCTGCTCAGGGGACAGTGAAGAGCCAGCACAGCCTGTGTGTTGATGAATACAGGGAATATGAGTCTCTCACAGGAGCCCAGAGCCAAATTACAAATATCCTTGAAATTCAGCCTAATACTTTATGGGCCTGACCTCTGAGTCAAACAAGTAGAGTTAACTTTGTTGCTTCACTGCTGGGAAAACTTGGGCAAATTAGTTAATTTCTCAAAGTCCCAGTTCCCTCATTGGAAACTGGAATGATTGGATAACTAACTCATAGGCTAGCAGGGAGGAGTAGGTGAACATATTGCTTGGGATAAGCACAGTATGTGCCTGCATTTGTTAAGTGCCCAATAGATGTTTATTATTTGGTATTGAGAGTCTGCAGGCTTTTTTTTTTTTTTTTTTCGGTACCAGGGATTGAACTCATGACCTTGTGCTTGCCAGGCAGGCGCTGTACTGCTGAGCTATCTCCCCAGCCCTCTGTAGGCTTTTTGAAGTGATGGGTAAATTCTGAGCCCAAAATCAGCAATACATTGACAGCCTTATAGAATGGATCAGTAGAGTCAGATGGCCTCAGGAAGAGGTTTAGTGACAGCTTACATGTTCTGAGCGTGTGTACAGGTTGAACTGGAGTAAAGAGGAAAGGGCTAACATGTGTGATACCCCAAGACAGGGTTGGCAGTGCCCAGGTGACTGTGACAGAAGTAGTGATACCTAAAAAGGCCACACATGGATCTTAACTCACCCAGGGGAGTCCAGCATTGAGGAGGGTCTGGAGGAGACAGGTGTGAAACCTGGTGGGGCTCAGACAGATGCAGCAGACAAACAGCTGTGTCAGGAGATGGGTGAGGTTCTTGGGGGTGGGGATGACTTTCCAAAGTCATGTGCACCAGGCAACAAGGCCTAGCTTCATCTCACACACGCACACACACACGCACACGCACACGCACACATGCACACACGCATGCGCACACACACAGAGTTGGTGAACTGGAACTATCTCATTTTGTGCTATTTTTCTCAACTTTTTCTTTTGGATTCTAAAATTTATTGTAGGATTACTTTTTCTCCTCTACTTATACACTGCTTCTTTCCCTTTTCTTTTTAGCAGTTGTCCCGGAAGTTACTGTATCAGTGTCTGAAATTAAGTTAATTAATTTACCTTCCTCTTTGACAGCACAAGACCTTAAAGCCCATGCTCGCCTAGCCTCACTCATGTGTTCACTACTTCCTCAGCTCTTCCTATCTTCTTGCACCTCTGATCTTCTATCTGGGGTCACTTTCATGGTGCCAGATCTGTATCCTCTAGATTATCCTTTAAAGAGAGTTACCAGCCTCCACATTCTACATTTTTGTTGTCTGAATGTGTGTTTGGTGCTTATTCATGAAAAATAGTTTCACTGGGTAAAGAATTCTGGATTGTCAGGTCATCTTCCCACTTCTGTTGTTAAGGCTGACAAATCAGTGTTAGTCTAAGGTGTTCTGACTTTTTGCCTCTCGTTCTCTCTCTCTCTCTCTCTCTCTGAAATTTACCATGTATGTTTCTTCCTTTACTTTTTCTTCATTTTTAAAATCCTACTTGATTAGCTGGGTGTGATGGCACACGCCTCTAATCCCAGCACTCGGGAGGCTGAGGTAGGAGGAGCATTGTGAGTTCGAGGCTGGCTTGGGCTACAGTGCAAGCTCAAGGCCAGCCTGAGCTACATAGCGCGACCCTGTCTAAAAAAACTAGGGCCAGGAGTTTGGCTCGGTGGTTTAAGCACCTGCCTGGCAGGTGTGAGGTGAGTTCGATCCCCGGTGCCACACACACAAAAAATAAATAAATAAAATAAAATAAAATTCTGCTTGGGATTCCTTGGGATTCTTAACACATGTGAATGGTATTTCCTATCCACTCTGGAAAATTTCAGCCGACACCTTGCTTCTCTCCTGTCTCTCCTCTTCTAAAGCACCTATTAGCCATAGGCTAATCTTTTTCTTTTTAAATTATTTTAAACAGAAGAAAAGAAATTAAAGTAAAACAATTTCACAACAAGTCAATAGGAGAGTAACAATAATCAGCACAATGCATATTGTTATATTCACAGCAGTCATTTAGGGTATAAGATACAGATATGAAACATTGTCCAGAAAATTATCAGCACAAAACTTTCACCTCAATGAATCAAGAGAAACCAGCTATATGACTATCTTTTTTGTTATGATTGCTCTATTATTTTCAAATAAACATTTCACATTAAAAATCAAATCTGAAGATGACCCTGTGAAAACTACTTTTCACTCAAAATTCTTTTTCTTTAACTATCTTAACTGATTTTTTATAGGCTAATCTTTCCATGTCTCTTAACTTTTCTTCCATGTTTTCTATCTTTTGTCTCTCTGTGCTTTGTTCTATTGCTTTCTCTTCTAATCCATCTGCCAGCTAACAAATTGTTTTTTAAACTAAATCTAATCTTTCACTGTAGTCAAACATTTTAGGCTTGGTATTTTTAATTTCTGAAAGTTCTGTTTCCTTCTTTCTCAAATTTGTGAGATCCCTCTTTACAGACTTCTGTCCTCTACAGATATTCTTAAGCTTATCTTTTATTTCATTACATAGAGTAAGTATGGTTATTTCTATAATCAGTGTTTCACAGTGCTATGACCTGTGGTTACTATACATTCTTGTCTGCTATCTGTTATCTCTGCTGGATTCATTGTTCTTCTTCTGCTTGGTTATCTTGAAAACTTATTGGTGGCAATTTATTAAGGCCTAGAATAAAGAAAGCTTCCCCCAGAGAGGATTTATGGGTAATTTTGCCAGCAGCTTGGGGACATTAACAGTCCTGAAGTAGTTCAAATTTGTGACTAGACGTTTTTCAGACCATCCACATGATGTGAATTTGGACTGTTAATCTACATGAAATCTGGCTGGTGGCTTGAACTCAGGATCATCTCTTTCCCCCCAGCGTTTACATTCCCATGACAGAGAGGGTGTTTGAGGTGACATATTAATCTGGAAGAGCCTCCTGGTTGATTCCCCACTGGGGACAGACCTGAGCTTGACATTTGTCTATACTGCTCCACATAATATTAAAACTGAGTTCCTTGCAAGGGGGTGCACACCTATAATCCAGCTACTAGGGAGGTTGAGGTAAAAGAATCACAAGTTTAAGTACAAGTCAGCTTGGGGAAAATAGTGAGACCTTGTCTCAAAATAAAATAAAAAAGGTAAAAGACATAGCTCAGTGGTAGAGCAATTGCCCAACACACATGAGGCTGTGAGTTTGATTTATCCACACCACAAAAGAAAAAGAAAAAAAAAACTGCTGAGTTTCTCATTTATATTAATCATCAAAGACTTTCAGGGTCAGAATATTTGCAATGCTCTTTATCTAGGTTATCGCCTTCCCTTAGATTTTGACTTTATTCTTTTCTGTCTTGTCACTGATCCTTTTAAGATTCTTTTTGTTTCATCCAGCATTTTTTGTTTTCTTCAGCAACTATATTCCCTAAAACAGAAATTGATAGATCTCATGCTGTGTAATCTTGAAAAATTCACTTCCTCCCTTTGAAATCTCAGGTTCACCTACCTCATAGGGTATTTGAGAAGATTAAATGAGAAAATAAAGATAAAAGGGCTCTCACAGTGGTTGGCTCATTAATTCCTTTTTTTTTTTTTTTTTCCTACCTGGTTGGGTTGGATCCTTGGGACAAAGAAGATACTTGGTCATCTGATCTGAGGCCCAAAGTCCGGTTATGGTATCAGTTGGGCTACTGGGTCAGTGGCCAGGGTTCTTTGTTCTCCTTTGATTGCCGAGCTACTAGCAAATGTTTGACCCCAGAGATGGGGGTTCAGTAGGTCAACCAATCTGTGCCAGGTGCCAATGATAGGGGAGATAGCTGATTACTGGCTCTAGTGCTGGGAGCAAGAAGAGGCCCTGGGGAGATTCATGATGTTCACAGAATCTTGAGAAGTGCTGCCCCCAGCCGCATAAACCTGGGTTGATAGCACATAGCTTGGGGTAGCCTGACTTTTGAGCTGAGCTTCTGGAAAAAAACAGCCATCTTGGATCTAGAAAACAATGATGAGCGACCCTTCCCAGAGAAGCTGGCTTTCCAGGTCAGGAAGCCAGAGTGGCCTCTGTGGGACTAGAGTTAATTCTGAGCCCTCTACTATCCTTTTCCATTGCAGTCCTCCACCTGGCCACTCACCTCCTGCTGGGGACATCATAGTTCCACCTGACACCAGTTGGTTTTAATGAGTTTCCAAGGTGATGGACATTTCTTTCTGTGAATGCCATTCTCTTCCTAGTGAGAGTTCCCAAAATTCAGGGTCAGATGGCACCATTGTCTCCTATCCCCTCAACCCCATTTAGTGTTAATTAGGGAACTTTGTGCCTTTTTCTGAGCCTAACCTCAGTCATTCCTGTCCTTATGGTCCTTATAGCAGTTCTCTGGAGGGTGAGTTATGACCAGACAGGTGCGTTTGTTCTACCAGTGTTCATGGCAGAGTCCAAGCCAGAGAGATCTTTCAAGGGCCCAGAAGGGAGGGGAATGGGGAGAAGGTGGCAAATCATTGCACTGACTATCAAGCAGCCCAGGTCTGAAAGAATGAAAGTCCTATGATGCTAAATCAGTATAGAATGAAGCTACTTTCTAATCAAATTACAGCACACTTTTGCCATTAATCTGTATATATGCATAGAACAGTCATCTTTTTAAGTAAGCTCATCCATGTTAAGAAAAAAAAAAAAAAAGCCCAGCCCTAGCAATTTAGCAAGACAGAGCCTGTCTAAAAGTTATAAATAAATAGATAAATAGATAAATAAGCAAGCTAGGGACATAGCTCAGTGTTTTGTGAGTTCAAGTTCCAGGACTTTAAGAGAAGAAAGAGAAGGAGAACGAGAGGCAGAGAAGAAAGAGAAGGAGGAGAAGAAGATAGGGGGAGAAGGAGGAGCGGGAGGAGGAGGAAAAGGAGGAGGAGAAAGAAGGAGAGGAAGAAGGGAGATCGAATACATCAATTAAAGAGGGCTGGTCCCTGGGTTGCTGCAGTTATAGCCTTTAGAGAATGCAACCATTCTCAGAGGATCCCACTGCATCCTAATTATCCAGTGGGGGATTGGTGTGTCTTCTCAGGAAAACATTACTAAGGGCTTTTAGCATGAATTATCTCAAAGAAATTCCCTGCAGAGACAAAGGGAGGAGAATTACGCAAGCCCCAGACTCAGGCACATATTCTGGCATCAAGAGGAAAACATTGCTGCATCATGTTCTAAAATCTGGAATTTCTCTAGAATTCTTTAACTCCCACAGCAGAGATTGGACTTCATTGGAGGCATGTCTTATCTTACCTCATAAGATGTTTTCCGATATTTGCTCAGTTGTTTCTTTGGCCTGGACTGCCCTTTTTCCCTTTATCTGCCAGGTGGACATCTGTTTATTACTCAAGAGACAGTTCAGGCAGCCCCTCCCCACAGTCTGCCTTGACCCTTGATGCTCTCAACAGAAAGACCAGCTCATCGAATTCTGCTGAAGTCTCAGACATAAATGAGATAAAGCCAGTGCTGTTCCTCAAACTCACAGAATGTCTAACCTCAAGAGTGAACCCTAATGTGAACTATGGACTTTGGGTGATAAATGTTATGGCAAATCGATTGTGACAAATGTACCACCTTCGCTGCGCGAGGGAAGCTGATAGTGGAGGAGGCTGTGTGTGTTACGGGGAGGGGGGAGGATATGTAATAGATCTCTGTACTTTTCCCTCAGTTTTGCTCTGAACTAAAAACCGCTTTAAAAAAATAAAGTGTTTTGTTTTGTTGCAAACAAACACAAAACAGTGGTATTGCTGCTTTCCTGCAGTACCCCTGTTTTGGAACATTTTTTGAGATGCTCATAAGAATATTCTGATTGTGTTTGCTTCTCAAGGCCCCTAGAGAGCTGTGGACTCCTTGAGAGCAGGCCTGAGACCTTCACTGTCCACACCCTGAGGGCCTCTTGCTGGACCTGGCTCTGCAGTCAGTGAGTGGCACATGGGCATTCATCTGTCTGCCCCAAGGCAGCCAGGACAGTGCCCCATGCGGCAGGAGCCCTAAACATACCTGTGCCATGACAGAAAAGAATGGATTGCAGACCCTCTTCCAGGAATATGCTGCCATGCTGAGTCTCAGTGACTTTCCTAAATCAAAGTTGGTGAGCTTAAGGAGGAATTTCTAGGACTTCACTTTGGGGTGGCACCTTGAAAAATTTTAAAGCAACATGACATTAGAAGGACCATCCCCAAGGAAGGTGCCATAGGAGAAGCTGGCTCTGAAGGAAGCTGTTGGTGCCAAACCAGTTACTTAGCCAGTTAGGATCCCATCCAAGACAGGCCAGCTCAGGGCTGGTTCTGCTCAAAGGTAAACAAGGTCCGTCGTCCCGTGGATGTCACTCTGGCTTTAAAGGAGTGTTGCATAAATGACCATCTGCCTGTGGCATTAGGACATAGTTTGATCATTATTGATCAGCATTTCTGCCTCATCCCCCTCCCCCGCAGGTGCCTCTGGTTCTGACTGCCCCTCCCCCAAAGTACAGCTATAATGCAGGAACTTTGGGCCCCGGTATACACGTGTGTCTAGTCACCAGCATGGAACCTTGCAGAGCATTATTTCTGGGTATTTACCCTCCCAGATTTGATTCCCAAAGCCAGATTTCCCGCTAGACCTCCTATACTTGGCTTCTGCACTGTTCTCTGATTGATCTAGGTGAGTGGGAGTTCTCACTGCCTGCAGGGCCTGACTTCAAAAAGATGACCAGCTTACTGAGGGCTGTTGGTGAATGGGAAAGCCAAGGTATAGGCTGGGTGGGGAAGGGGTTGCACCTGGCCATTCATCAGGCCAGAGACCTGCTCAGGACCCCTAAAACCTGAGGAGGCCGGGACTGGTCTGGCAGTCACAAAAGCCATCAGGAGCTCACGTGCAAAATGACGCCCAGTAGTGTTTCTGTGTGTGTGTGTGTCCAGGAATCACTGTGGAGCCTGTAGCCCATGCCACACAAGCCAGACTGTGGGATGAAGACAAGCGATAGACTTTGGCACCTCCTCCATAACCCCTAAGAGGAAGCCTCAGCCCTCTCCTCTTCCAGGGAGGGGGGATGTAACACCAGACCTTCGCCTTGGTCAAGGAAAGGGCTCCCCCATGGGTTCCCCAAGGGTTCCCCTGTACAGGGAGGAAAAAAACACATACCACCCAGCTCCCATATGCCCACCACTGGCTAAAACCCCATTAGTGACCAATATGATCCTCTCTCTTCCCAGGAAAGTAGCCTGGCTCTCCCTGGAAACACACCTTCTGCCCTTCCTGGCTCTTTCCAGCCCTTGCTTTCTGTTCCTCAGACCTCTTACACTGTATCTCACATTGAACCATCCTACCTTCTTGAACATGGAATCTACTGAGTACAGCCTCCTGGATGCCCTTACAGCTAGCACAGCCACGACAAAGTTGATCATGTGGCAGCATGGCATCAACGAGACCACAGTTTGCTGGAGCAGATGGTTACAACAGTCATCTGTGCCACTGGACTGCGGGCCACCAAGGAAGAAACCTGGAAGGGTTCCTGGAAAGGGTGCCACCGAGCAAGACATCAACAAAGCAGCAGAAGTTCTCCAAGTGGATGAAGCACGAGCCCTGCCAGCCATTGTGAGACAATTTAAAGAGCCACACCTCATAAATGGACCGCCAGGAAAGGAAACCAGAGAAGACAGAGAGGATAGCCTGGTGGTTTAAGACCTTGAAGACCGTGCTGAGCAGCTGCTGTATCCTGGAGGCAGTGCAAGAAGACTCTACCTAGTACTCTTTAGTTTTAGTTTTAGTTTTTGGAGACAGGGTCTCACTACATAGTTCAGATTGGCCTAGAACTCACTATGTAGCCCAGGCTGGCCTTGAACCCACAGCAATCCTCTTGTCTCAGCCTCCCAAGTACTGGGTTTACAAGTGTGTACCACCATGCTCAGCTCCTCTTTTTTAAAAAATAGCTTTATTAAGGGAAAACTTTTATATACATACATTACACATAAATGAAATGTTCAATCTGATGAACTTTTACTTATGTCTACAATTGTGAAACCATCATCACCAAGGCAATGAATCTATCCATCACCCACAAAAGTTTCCTCCTGTCCCTTTCTGATCTCTCCCTCTTATCCCCTGTCTCCAGGCAACCACCCATCTGCTGCTCTTTGTCACTATAGCTGAGTTTGCATTTTCTGAATTTTAAATAAATAAGATCATCCAGTATGTACCATTTTTGTTTGTATTTCTTTCATTCAACATAATTATTTTGAGATTCATCCATGTTGTTGTGTATGTTAATAGTTAATTCCTGCTCATTGCTAAGTACTATTTCATTATAAATTCATTGAACTCATTTATCTTTCCACCTGTTGATGGACATTTGGGTTATTTTCAGTTTGGAGCTCTGAATGTTCTGGTGCAAATGTCTGTGTGAATATTAGCTTTTGTTTCTGGAGTAAATACCTAAGAATGGAATGCCTATGGCCTATCAAAGATACACATTTAACTTTTTAAGAAATTTCCAAACCATTTTTCTGAAGCTGTATTCCCATTTTACATTCTGTCAGCAGTGTGTACCACTCCCACAACCTCTGTTTTGTTTGGAGAGGAGGCTTTACAATTGAGTCTTCATTGGATTTTTCCAGTTGGTGGCTACAACCGAAGCCCTCAGACCTACAGTCCCTGGGACCAGAACACAGAGGCAAGGGTGCCTGTAAATGCTTCCTGAAGATATTTGCATTCTCTCGGGCACCAGGAACACCCCCAATGGCTTCAGGACTTGAGCAGGACCAGAGAAGGTACTGAACTGAGGGGACCTCTAACTTAGCACTAGAAAAAAATCCTGCTGGTCCTGAAGAGACCACAATTCCATTAGTTACAGCTCAAATACCATGGAAACTACTTTTTGTGTACATGAATGAAGACTATGAGCTGGTACCAGGGCCTCAAGGGTTGTAGGAGCAGCCACGTTCTTTGGCCAGATGTTCTCTATTCCAGGGACATAGTCACTAATCAGACTTGCCAGGAAGAAGACACAGAACCAAAGGCTCTAGAATCCTGAGCACCTTTCTAGGTGGAAGAATCCTTTCCTGTAGGCTTATTTCCTGCAGGAAACAGCAATGGGACAGCATCCAGAACAAGGGGACAATGTTAGTGTCTGTGTCCCTATGACCACTACTGGGGTCTGGTCTTTCTGGCTGGCTCTGTTTGTGAATCAGTATTCCTGATGATAGGCACTAATATAATCTTTAGGGTGTAAGCCCCACTAGAGTTTGTGTTGTGCTATTCATTCATTAACTCATTCATTCGTTCATCGACATTAATCAGTGCTTCATCAGAAACTGATGACTCAGGCAGGTCGGGTTTGGTTGTGAAACCCTACAGGTTCTGCCAAGAGATTTCAACACTATGCAACACGAAGGGCACCAACATATTCTCCACAAGGGAACAATCAGGTGGGATTCAGGTTGTACAAAGATCCCCTGTAGCCAATATGGGGGATGGGTTAGAGCATGCATAGAATATGGGAAAGGAGGTCATTAGGAAGAAATGTGGGAGGATCTGAATGGGGCAGTGGTGGTGGGAGCTCAGGAAAGGGTGAGAAGGGCTGAGGGAGTATGGGGGATCGATCAGCACAGTGCAAGGCCACCAGCTCCTTTCCTTCATGCATCTAGTGAAAACTGTCCTTGCTGACCCCCACCAAACACTGACTGCATAACTGATAAACAGATGGAGCTGCAGGTTGGACAGATAAACGGCAGGTTGGACAGGTGTACAGATGGTATTTAGTCACAGGAGCAAAGCCTGAAACAATCACCTGGAAGAGGCAGTTGAACCAAGGCAAGAATCTTGCCACCCGCCTGTTCATCACCTGTTGCCTGAGCAGCTGTCATTCACTGAGGTGAAGGTGCGGACCACAGGTGCCCTTCTGGGTCTAGCAGGAAGTTACTAACTCGGCCTGGGCTGGCTCCCAGAGGCTTAGTCACCTATGAAAGAAACAAGGACACTGTGTCCCTTCTTGCCCCAAATTCCTTAGGCAGTGAAGGACTCCCTGCAACCACAACTTTGAACTTCTAGAAAGGAAACCTCAGGGTAAGGAGGGGAAGGAAGGGGAAGTTAGAGCCTGGTAAGGAGGTTAAAGGTTTTAACTTGATCACTGCCAAGAGGAACTAGGTCTCAGCTATGATCACAGAACCTCTGTACCATGTGACGTCTCTCTGCTTTTACCCAAAGAATACAGCACAGATCAGGCAGGTTTCTGTCACTTAGATTTACCTGCTGAAGACTCCAACCACAGATGACCTTAGAATGACATTCACCTCATTCAGAATTCACCTTAAAAATACTGTGCAGGGCCCAGGGTGCAGAACCAGGAGCAGTAGCAGGCAGCGGCTGCTGGATTTGCTGATGGGGACAGAAAAGCACTAGGGATATGTGAAAAAAAGGCCCAGGAGCCAGGGTTCCAAGTCCTGGACTGGGTAACACAAGAATCACTTGCCCTTGCTAAGCCGATACTGGACCATGATGACTGGGGCCTGGGAATCTGTGTTTGTATTCGTCCTCCTCAATCTGGGCCAAGAGGGTCAAGACTTCTGGCCCAGGCCTTTGGAACCAGGTTTGCAAAGACTCACTGAAGCAGATCCCTTCTGCTTCTGTGGCTGAGGTAGTAATTTATCAGCTTGCTTATGTTTACAGTGAATGACTCTCCACCTGAGGTCTAAGTCCAGAGCCTCTGACCTTATGTCTAAATCAGACCAGCAGGTCGCTTTGTTTAGTACGTGAGGAGTGTAATAATGTGGTCATTGGCTCCCCATCTGGCAGCAACTCATAGATTTTTGGAACCACCTGTGGTTTTGGTATCAGGGTTCAGTGTTGAGAGGGCACCTAGAGGCATCCACTTAACCCCTCCTTTGATATAGGATGCAACAGAGACACTGACAGGAAAGATAAACCCCAAGGCCTTGGCTAGAAGTGGCTGAGCTTGTCTACCTGAACTCCAAGGGCTCTGGGGACCTCCATGCTTTGGCCTTCTGGACTGCTGTTTGTGGGGGTACCCAGGGATACTAACTCAGTTACTGCCACCCTTGGCCTGGTCTGTGTTCCGTGGCACCACCATCAGGGACCCCTTGCCCTTGCCCATCAGACCACTGAGACCTGCTGGGAGAACGATGCCTGACCAGCTGCAGGGATGGCAGCCGCAAGGCAGAGGCACAGCTGCCAGGTACAGGAGTTCCACACAAGCAACCAGGGTGAGAAGTTCAAGGCCAGGATGGGGCAGGGCCTGGACTCTGACCCAGAGCAGGAGATAAGCTTGTGAGGAGCCAGGCAGTGCCTGGCATGGAGCACAGAGCCGTGGGCTGAGCTGTCATTCTCGGCCTGGGCACTCCCCTGGGGCTTGATAGTAAAGACCAGAGCCAGGCACAGAATGGTGACACTCGCCTGAGGCTCTCTGGGAAGGAGGTGTTTGGGGGCAGGCCAGATGGTCCAGGCTGGGCATCTCTGGACCTGGAGCATGAATTCTGCCAACAACTCAGGTGGAACGGGAAGGGTGGCCCTTAAATCTCCTGCAGCCCTGCCAAGTGGGCCCTCTTGGGTGGTGGTCACCCTGCCTCAAGTGAGCAGAGTAATGTGAAAGAACTGGGCACAGTGTGTTCCAGGGAGGGAGGCTGTGACCTTGGTGCTATATTTGTGCCCCAAATGTTCCCCCAGGCCTGCTGGTGCCTCCTGGAGTTACAGATGTGGTGGTGCACGGCCCAGGCGGCTGGCTTTACTCCAAGACAAAAATCACCCACATGAAGTTCCTTTTAACTTCTCTCTGTGTTTTTCATACTCAGCCTGAGATTCTCTGGGCTGCTTGCTAAATGAGCAATAGATGGAGCAAACAGCCAGACAGATGGGCCCTCACCCCCACCCAGGCCTCTACCAGGCACATGGGAAGGAGGGTATCCTGAAGTTCCAATATTTTTAGGTGGGGAGCAATGAGCAAGTTGGATGAGCCACTGACCATGGTATTACTAATGGCCACCAACATTTGCAGTGTTAAACCTGAGTCAGACTGGGGCTTCACTGGGGTACCAGCTGGAACTATAGTCAATGGCAGAGTTAGGAAGAGGAAGAGCCAGAGATGTGGGTCTGGGCCTCCCCAAATGGTGGGGTGAAAGCTGAGGTTCTACTCTGCCATCTCCTCTAGGACTCTTGACTGCAGGAGTCAGGTAATAGGTTCTAATGAGGAGCCACTAGAGAGGCCATTTTGGGGCAGAGGCAGATGCCTCTCTATTGAGGAGCCCCGTGCACTAAATAGGATAGCATCTCTTTTATTATTATTATTTTTTATTTTTTGAGATGGGGTCTTTTTATGCAGTTCAGGCTGGTCTTGAACTCACTTTGTAGCCCAGGCTGGTCTCATTCACAAGGATCTTCCTGCCTCAGTCTTCTGAGTGCTGGGATTATAGGCATGTGCCGCCACGCCTGGCTAGCATCTCTTTTTGGCAGGTTCTGTATGGACTTTATGGGAAGCAATCATGGGACCTGACACGGGCCTTTCCTATGGGCAACTCCACCCTGTCATTTACTCCCACTCTTAGTCCCATGATGTAACTCTACCCTGAGAGGGCCACTGTGAATACCTGAATGTTTTCTCAGTAACAATAGTCACAGCTTCATCTAGTCACCATCCAACCAGCCAGTCCATCACAGGTAGGGGACTAAGCATGGTGCAGGCACCACCCATTTTGAGCAAAATGGGGGCCACAGAACAGTCCTGAACCTGCCACCTGGTCTCTCTTAGGCTTCTGGGTAGCCTGAGTGCTCCCAGCATCCCGAGAGACTGGCATCTGACCTGGAACCCTGGCCAGTCACACACTACATACCAGGATCGCCTGTTGATAAAACATCAATTCAATGTGGCCCCCACTTCCCATGCACTGGTGGAGGCCCTGCTGGCCACCAGGGAGAAACAGCAAGGAAGCAATGTGGCCCCCACCCACCATGTATCGGCAGAGGCCCTGCTGGCTGGGGAGAAGTGACAAGGAAGCTGTGAGGCCTCCCTGTGTGCCAGTGGAGGTCCCATCGGCTGGGGAGAAGCAGCAGGGAAGCTGTGCATCCTTCTGTCTGCTGATAATGGCTCTGTCAGCTGGGGAGAAGCGGCAGGGAAGCCATGCAGCCTCCCTGTGTGCTGGTGGAGGCACTGTCAGCCAGGGAGAAGCAGCAACGAAGATGTGCAGCCTCCTTGTGTGCTGGCAGAGGCCCTACCACCTGGGGAGAAGCAGCGAGGAAACCATGCAGCCTCCCTGTGTGCCAGGGGAGGCCCTGTTGGCCAGGGAGAAACAGCAAGGAAGCTGCCTCCACCTCTCACCCACTGCCCCAACCTGTAAGCAACTGGACACAACACAGGCTGGGATGATAATAACCGAAGCAGGGAAGTCACCACCTGACATTTATGTTTTTTTTTCTTTTTGTACTGGGGATTGAACTCATAACCTCATGCCTGCCAGGCAGGCGCTTAAGCCACTGAGCTAAATCCCTGGCCCTATTTTTTTTTTTAATTTTGTTTTAAAGATAGTGAAATCCAACAAAACATAACAGAACAAAGTCAATCAAAACAAAGCAGTAGAACTGGTACAGAACTTCAAAGCGAGATACTAGGAAAATGATAGCTGCTATAGTGTATCTTGTTATCTTCACAATAGTTGACCATTTCACCAGGTATAGTAAAATCAAACCAAAAACAAAACAGAATAAAATCAATCAAAACAGAATATGAAGTAAAGCAAAAAAAAAAATTAATCAGAATAAAGCAAAACAATGAGAATAATATTGGGCCTCAAAGACAAGACAGAAGGGAATCCCCCTACATTGCATAGTGTCATCCTCCCAAGAGATGCTCAGACTGCCGACCCCAGGCCTGCAAAGTCAACCAATCAATACAAGAATTTAGTTGCTTTATGTAACTTAGTTGCTATGAAATTAGCCGGTCCTCCAAACCAGCAGGTTGCTTGGAGGCAGGGGGTCTTGATTCTTATCCCGCATGCCGGTAGGCACATGGGAGGCACAGATCTTTCTCTTTCTGGAATCTGCGCTGGTCGCACCACTCACCAGGAAGGCAGGCTAGTTGTCTTCTGGTTGGAACCTCCCTGACCCAAACCCTGGCCCTATTTTTTGAGACAGGTTCTCACTATGCAGTTCAGGCTGGCCTTGAACTCACTTTGTAGCCCAAGCTGGTCTCGAACTCACAAAGATTCTCCTGCCTCAGCCTCCTGAGTGCTGGAATTAAAGGCGTGCACCACCACGTCTGGCTCATTTATGTTATTTGATCGACTTTGCAGGCCTGGGGCCAGTGGTCTGGGCAACTGTTTAGAGGATAACAATATGTAATACAGTAACAATTATGGATTTCCTACAAAAAAAATTCCTCAAAAAGGCAGGGTCCTCAACACCTTGTTTGGGACCCCTTCTGTCTCTCTCTCTTGGACAGAATGTATTTCCTGAGTAAATATATTCTGCTCTTAAAGAAAAACACATTACTTCCACCCTTAAGGGTCTCATCATTATTAGCATGTAAGAAGACTATGATCAAACCTAATGGCACAAAGGATTGTAAAATGCTTCAAAAGAGAAAGGTGGAGCCTCAAGTTCTCATTCAACTATATGAGACTATATCCACTAATCCTAATCGTATATCTGATAGACGAGAGTATAAGTGGATAAATTAAGTCCAAAATTTGTACATTTCAATATTATTAATTTCTTTCTTCTTACCTATGAAATTATCAGTCCTTGTTCTATAAAAAAATCAATTCATCATTGCTAGTCACTCAGAAAATGCAAATTAAAACCATCACCACACTCCTGTGATAATTGTTAACAGAAAACATTGACAATACCAAGTGCTGATCAGGATGTGAAGCAATGAGAACTCTCAGACAGGGATGGAGGGAATGCAAAATGGCACGGCTACTCTGGAAAACATTTTAATGTCTTCTTATAAAGTTAGCAATATCTCAACTATCTCCTAGATATTTGACCAAGAAAGATAGAAATTTAGGTTCACACTAAAACCTGTCAGCAACCATTTATTGCAGCTTCAATCATAATTGCTCCAAACTGGAAATAACCCAAATATCCTTCAGCCAGTGAATGGGTGAATGAGCTGTGGTACATCCATAGAGAGGAACACTACTTGGAAATAAAAAGGAATGAACAACTGATGTGAACAACAACAAAGGTGAATCTCAAATGTGTTACTCTGCATCAAAGAAGCCAAACTCAGTCACCATACTTATGTTTCCACTTACACTTTGGAGAAAGCAAAACTGTAGGGACAGAACACAGCCCAGTGGTCACTGAGCCTGGAGATGGTGGTGGGGAAGGTACTGACTACAAAGGGGCAGGGAGGAACATTGTGAGATGGTGGAAATATTTTCTGTCTTGGTTGTGCTAGTGATTGCATGGCTGTATGCATTAATCAAAATCCCTATAATTATATACCACAAAAGATGGATTTTACTGTGTGTATATAAAATGTCAACAAAGACTTTTAAAAACACACCTATGAATCACAGTCACCCTTTCTGAGCCCCAACAATTTGCCGAGCACTGTACCAGGGCCTTCAAGTCTGTTTTCTTATCCTTTTACTCTTTTGCTCACGCAGCGAGCACTTATGGGGTGCAGACCCCAGGCTCCATGTCTGTTTACCCTTCCCTGCATCTCAGGCTGTACAGCTGGCTCCCTGCGCCCTGTGGAAGGCCAGCTGGAAGAGTGACCTGAGCCCAATCCTGGGCTGGGGTGGGACTTGTTTCCACAGAGTGAGGAATTCCTAGCTTTGTCAGCCTGCTGAGGGCTTCGCAACCACCCCAAAAATGTGGCCCAGGTGAAAGAGCTAAGAGGAATGACCCAGGAAGGAGTTGTTTCCTCAGTGAGGTGCCATCCTCACACCAGGTGAACAGGGGATGTGTCCAGGTGGCCAGGCCACAGCTGTGATCACAGAGCATGAACTGTGTGTTTGGCTTTCTTGCTAGGTGGCTCTTCCTCTGCATGGGGTAGGTGGGTGTTTGTTGCTGCCCAACTCAGATGAGAGTGACCTTGGTTTCTCTGGTGAGAAAATTTAGAAGCGGGAAATCCCAGGATAAACTCAGGGTCAGTTACACATGCACAGGAACATTGTACCATGGGAAAAATGAATAAACCTGGGCTGAGCGTGTTGTAGACACATGTCAAAAACATAATCTGGAATGGAGAACAAGTGTCTAGATGAAAAGATGTGACACCACTTAACTATGTCTTAAAGACACAAAATAGCACTGTATATTGCTATGGATAAAAACTTGGATATATATCCAAGTATATGTAGCATTGTAATATATAGTACCATATATTGTTATGGATAAAAAATGTCTTAAAAGCATGAACAGGAAAAAATACACAGTAACTGAATTAATTCCATAGAGGACACACATATAACTGGTGAACTGTTAACACCTGAGAAGTATGAGTTAAATCGGGGAAATGTTTTCTATCCTTTGGGTTCAAATACATTGTAATTTAAAAACAAACAAAACTGAACCTTGAGAACATTATGCCAAGTAAAACATAAAAAGATAAATATTTCATAATTCCATTCCAATGAGATACAGTCGAATCCACAGCGGCAGAAAGTAGGGTGGTGGTTCCAGGGAGCTGAAAGGGAAATGAGGAATTTGTGTTTAACAGGGACAGAGTTTCAGTTTGGGATGATGAGAAAGTTCTGGAGATGTATGGTAGTGAAGACTGCACATGGTGAATTACTTTACACCACTGCATTGTACCTTTAAAATAGTTAAAATGCTAAGTTTTAGGTTACTTGCTACAAGAAAGAGTACTGAAAACAACCCAGGATAAGCAAATCTCCAGAGACAGAAAGTAGATTAGTGGCTGCCCAGGGCTGGGGAGGATCCCAGGAAAATGGCCAAGGGGTATAGAGTTTCTTTCTGGGGTAATGAAAATGTTCTAAAATTGATCGTGATGACGGATGCACAGCTCTGTGACTACACTAAAAGCCACTGAATTGAACACTTTCAACAGTGAAGTATATGGTATGTGACTTGCACCCTGATAATGCTGTGTTTTTTAAAAGCCAAAGGGAAATATCCTTTCTATGTCAGTCACGCTAATAGAAACCGAGGACCAGGTCTGAACTAGGCTTGTCATGAGTGTCACAGCATCATCAGGAGCCCCCGAACCTCCCCCCACGTCTGACTCCCCACAGCCTAGGGGAGGAACTCTGCCAGTGGGGCTCCTGGCTTGGAGCCATTTCTGTGTCCGCAGACGGGATCTTGCAGGGAAGCACAGTTGTAGTCTCTGCAGAATGAGGTTAATGAGCATCAGCTCAAGGCTCCAGGGGTTTTGAGCCTTAATTAATACCTGCAAGGCCCCCAATGATTGCGAAGTCCCAGGTTCTGTAATGTGCACATCCTGGCCTTACTAGCGCTAGCATATTACATGGTAGAAAGATGGCAGCCTCTCACTGCCTGCTAACGCCCTGCAGGGCCAGACCCAGGGAGTCTAGGCCACAGAAGCTGTCGCTTTGGCCACTTGTCTTGCTTTCCAGGCCACTCCTAGGATCCAAATGATCTGGACTGGCCACAACCAGGACCCTGGTGGTCATCATGCAGACCTCTACTTTGAGTTACTGAGGAGGGGAACCAGGCAGACCGCTGGCAGCAATCTTGGCGACAGTCCCTCCAGGACTGAAGTGAAGATGGCTGATCTTTTTTGTGTTAGATGAGCCTCCTTGGGTTCAGCACAGCCAGGCTCTGTGGACACTGCCTGGAGGACTGGCCCTGCCTTCTTCCCAGGGCAGGTGGGGTATGGACATGACGGAGCTGGGCCCTCCTGCCTCTTTGTTCCTTCCTGCTCAAGTCACATGCCCTTCCCCAGAAGGATTCTGGGTTCTCCCAAGGACATGTGGCATAGCCTTTTCTTCTCCTTTGTTCTGACACTATTCTCCCAGGGGTGGGGCCTCAGATCACATCATTCTTTGGGCCACCTACCCATGAGCACCTCACACTGGCCTCGGGGCCCCTGTTTATGCTGGGACATCTGGTTTCCATGAAAAGCCCTCCCTATCCTAGCAGAGCCTCACTGCTCCCCAACACTGTGTCCACAAGCCCATCTGTAACTACTGGGATGATCCTCTGACCAGGTTGACAGGGGAGAGAAGGGGCACCCAAGAATCAGGTTTTGTAGCCCTGGGCACCCTCAGCTCTGGGATAGTCACTTTGAGGACCTGAAACCAAAAGAAGCTGTGGAACTGGGTATCCTCAACCCAGTGACTGGTGACTCTTGGGAGTCTGTGATCCTGGACTACTATTATGCTTAAAATTTGGCTTGTCCCAATCAAAACTCATATTGAGACTTGGTCCCCAAGCTACTGTGCTGGGAAAAGATGGGAGCTTTGAGAGGTAATTAGGTCATGCAGGCACCACATTTATGAATGGATTAAGGTCTTTCTCAAGGGACTTGACTAGTTATGAAAAGAATGGGGTCATTCAGAAAAGAGTGAGCTCTTATCAAGGGGCCCTGGCACGTGCCCTCACCTTCTCCCATGTGTACTTTTTTCTGCCAGGAAACACTCACCAGAAGCTAAGAAATGCAGGCTCACTGGGCTTGGATTCCAGGAGCGTGAACCAAGGTAAGTCTCTTTCCTTTACACATTACCTGGCCTCAGACATTTTGTTGTAATGACAGAAAACAGATGATGACAGTTAGCTTCTGGTATGCAGGCTTCCCTAACCAGCCCCACAGTGGGTACCGGTCACTTGTGTTGCTACTAAGACACAGTGCAGCCTTTTTCACGCAGGACCCTGCTTCCAGGGACTAATCCCAGCTTTCCACGTTTCCCTTTGGGATGTTGCATCCTAGTGGATGTAACCTGCCACTCCTGTCAAGGGGCTCTGAGGATCGTAAGCATCATCCTACACGTCAGCCATCCCTCCCTGCCTCTCTCCCTCCTGGCTTCCTGTCATCCTC
Source organism: Dasyprocta punctata (assembly GCA_004363535.1). NCBI lineage: Eukaryota > Metazoa > Chordata > Mammalia > Rodentia > Dasyproctidae > Dasyprocta > Dasyprocta punctata. The sequence continues at coordinate 88,952 of RJWM01003377.1, forward strand.
AGACACAGCCTGCCAATATTAATCTCTTTCCTTATCCAGGTCCTGTCAAACCAGATGGGGCTGAGGCCAGTGCCATTCCAGACACCTCCCTTAGGCCTGGGGTAAGGTCTCTCCCCAGCCCTCTCACGGAAGGGGTATAGTGATGTGATTAGACCCACAGGCGCTAGAGATGGGTTCCTGGGTTTAACTCCTGTCTTCTCCTCTTGCCTGCTATGTGACCCTGAGCAAGTTGCTTAAGCTCTCTGTGTATCATTTGTAAACTAAGGGCATTCATGATACTATACAGGGTTGTGAGGATGAAATGAGGTCATGTGGAAAGTACTTAGCATGGGCCTGGTATACAGTAAATACCTAAGGAAGGTCAGTGGACAATAAAGCTGAACCAGCTGCTTCTGAGCCTCCCTGAACACCCATCATCCATGTCTAAGAATGTGTCCCGGGAGCTGGGTGTGGAGGCTCACGAAATCGCAGCTACTTGGGAGGTCAGGCAGGAGGATCACAGGTTCTAGACCAGCCTGGGCCACTTAGTGAGACTCCCTTTCAAAAATAAAATTTAAAAAGCTGGCAATGTGGCTCAGTTATAGAGCACTTGACTTGCATACACAGGTCGTGGCTTCAATACCCAGTACCATACACGCACAAAACAATCATCCTGAAATGACAGCCAGGCATCCTGCTGAAGTCCAAGGGACCTCTGTCCACAGCCTGCACCTAACCCATTGCCCGAGGATAGGAAACGCTGTCATCAATGCAAGCATGCTGGAAATCCCTCCCCAAAAGCTCACTGATGTGCCCAGCAAGTGCCCCCAGGCCCACACCCCACTGGTCTGCCTTCTGGCTCCTAATGCACGTCTGTGGGGGTGCTTAATGATGGAGTGCAGCCTTTACTTAAGCAGACCCTCCCTGGGCAGTTTGGAGAAGGCTGGTTTTCTTCTATTTATAGTTAAACTTCTCTGCCATTACAGCTCATCTCTAATTTGGTAGGTTTTTTATTATGTGTTCTTTATCTTCTTTTCATGTGGATCAGTGGAAAAATAAATGAAAGGAAAATCACAGAGGTTGTGGTTAGGAAAAACTATCAGGATGGCAAGCTTTATGTTCCCTTCCTCTGTGACATGCCTGGGTGTCCCGGGCACCAGAACAAGATGTGGGAATGGTTGCGGGTTATTCGAGGGGCAAGGCACCCACAGTGGTAGCTTACCTCTCCAGGCCTAGTTTTTAAAATGTGAATCAGAATCTGGCTTAGCATCCTGGTAGGCAGAGATGCCTGGTCCCCTTAAATGGGACCAAAGACAGCTTAACCAAGTGTAGGAGAGGCTGAGGCCCAGGTCTGTCCTGCCGTTAGTGGACAAGGCCTTGGTTCTCCTGTCTCCTGGGGCCCAGAGAACTCCTTCCCCTTTCTCCCTTTCTGCTCCACAGTGATCCCGGGTCTGGGAGGCAGGGGGCCTGCAGTGGCCAGACTAAGAGGAGAAGAACAATCATTCCTGCCATGGGGGCTCTCCTGTGGCCTTCCAAGGAGAAGCAGGGGTTAATGTGGTTACAGTGGGTCAAGTTGAATCCAGCATCTTCCTCACTGGCCCATTTTAGGAGGTGACCTGGCACTTCTCACTGTGGAGCAAGGCTGAGGTTATTGGAGTTATTTCAAACTGGGTAGAACAAAGCGCACTTGTGCCTGTGGTCTGTGGTCTACACACATGAAGAAGCTATGCTGGGTGGGACGCTGGCAGGCCTGGCTTTCAACTGATCGCCCGTGGTCAGCCTGCCTGCAGGGGTGCCGTTCTTCACCCCAAAGGTCTGGCCTGACTCCCCTCAGGCTAGATAGGAAGGGCACAGCAGATGCTAGAGGTGGGCCTAGTAGCCAAGTTTGTGCCCAAAAGCCGTGTCTGGGTCCTGGTCACTCAGCCCTGGTCAGTTGCAAGTCCTCAGACAGGGAGAGTGGAAGAGGCCTTTCAGGTGGGAAAGCAGGAAAAGGGGTAATGGGAGTAGGGGGTTAGGGGGAGCAGGAGGGAGGAACATAGGCGTAGGTGCCCAGTGGTTAAACTGGCCCAGAACACCTGGGTTCCAGCTAATAGATGTTGTCTGTCCCTGAGCAACTCACCAAACTCTTTGCTCCTCCATTTAATCTGTAAATGGGAACAGTGACAGTACATCGTACCGAGAATCACAGAGAGGGTTCAATGAGTTGAGTGTGAAACGGAGCCTGCCTGGCGTTTTGTAGCCCTTGTGGCCCTGTCCTACTCTGTCCCTGCTCTGTCCCTCTGTGGGTAGAGGATGCACAGTGGTCACCTGACCTGTTACCCCACTTTGAAGGGCAAGAAAAAAGCAGCCTGGCACTGGATACCAGCAGTGAGGCAAGAGCAGGCTGCCAAGGACTGGGAGTTTGGCTCAGTGGCTTAAGCGCCTGCCTGGCAGGTGCGAGGTTGTGAGTTTGATCCCCGGTGCCTGAAAAAAAAAAAAAAAAGAGCAGGCTGCCAATTGCTGTGGCTCTGCCTGGTGAGGGTGATGGCACTTGCTGGATTGAAACCCCAGAACCCCAACTTCTCTGCCCACTTTCCTCTGCTCAGGGAGGGGCCTCAGCCCCCCATCCTGCCCCAGGCCCCATGTCTGGAGCCCTGCCTTACTGCTCAGGTCCCTCAGTGACCCTCTGCACTTTGGCTTTTCTTCTCAACACCCCAGTGAGACTGTACCTGGCCACCATGGAGTCATACCTGGTACCCTCCCCATGAGGCCCCGGCCCAGAACAGATGTCTGTCTGCAGAACCAGGACTGTGCAGCCCAATATGCCCAACCCAGGACATGCTTAGATTCCAGTCCTGGCAGCATCATGGCCAGGGTGATGGACTTGGACCAGTAACTGGGCTTCTCTGAGTCGGTTTCCTCAAGGGTCATGGGAGGGTCAATAGGAGAACAAATGGACAGATTCACCATGGGGCCTAGCATTCAGTAGGTGCTCAGCTCATCCCAGGGGCCTCAGTGACTCACTGGGACAGCAAGGGGCCTTTGGACCAAAATAGGTCACCCACCAGTTGCATTCCCTTAATTTCACACCAGTCTACCCTCTCTTTGCTAACTCTGACACCTTTGCTCTTGTTCAGACCTCTGTACTGGCTCCTCCAGTCTATTCTCCATGCTCAGGGATATAATGAACTTCAGAGCACGTGTATTTGATAAGTTACTTCCTGCCTATAACCATTTGTGGCTCCCTATTTCCACTGGGTGAGGTTTAGATTCTTGGATTTGGCCCTTGAAACCAATGTGATCTGCCCCTGCTGGGCTACTCACCCCAAAACCCTAAAGTCTCTGGACATATTCCATCGGAGATTTGCCAAGGGACTTTTTCCCTGGACATGGGTTGTACCCTTCTATCTCCAAATTCCCTGTATCTGGTGTATGAAAAAGCTGGAATTGGCCTCTGCAAATCCCTCTCCCTCCACCTCCACCTACTGGAAAACCTCTCAGCCAACCTGCAAAGGTTTGCCAGGCACAAGTAGGATAATAAAAATGTATCCTGTCTATATCCTCTTCCCATGTCTACACCAGAAGCCTGCATGGGGACAGGATGTCCTGGTGCCCTCTCTTCCTCGCTTGCCCCAGCTCATCCCCTACTTGCCAGCTCATGTTGATCATCTCTTGAGGGCTGGACAAGGCAGGGCAGAGTGAGGAAGAGAGAAAACGGGGCTGAGCATTGGAGCTGGAATCTGACATCTTGACCTTCTGTGGCAGAGGTACAACTTCCAGATCTTTCTCAGCTTGGCATTTTCAGGGCTCCTCAGAGATGCCCATTGCCCCCTCCCCACTGAGGACCCCCAAGAGTTCTTTAGCAGGGACTTCACCTCCTCAAGCAGTGGCTTTCAGCCTACCCCAGTCACGTTCTGTTACTGTCAACTCATCTGAAAGGAAATGCCCTTGGGCACCACACCTTTATGATGACTCCAGGCTGGCTGTTTTGTGTCAAGCATCTGGACATTTTTTTGGTTTGGATCTTGAATGGTCCCCAGCCCATGGTGCTATGTAAGATGGTGGAAACTTTAGGAGGTGGGGCCTAACATGAGAAATTGAGGTCCCCAAGGGCATGCTTTTGAAGGGAATATTGAAACCCCAGCCCCTCCTGTCTCTCTGACTTTTGCATTTTAGTTGCCTCTGCCACATGTTCCTACCAGGATGTATTGTACTGACACTGGCCCAATAGGAGTGGCGCCAAGCAACTCTGGACTGAAACTCTGAAACTGTGAACCAAAATAAACCTTTCCTCTTTAAAAGTTGTATATCCTAGGCATTTATCATAGTGACGGAGGGCTGACTAACACAGACATTCATCTAAGAACATGGAGGTTTTGAAGCAAGGAGTGACATGATAGGAGGATACCACAACAGTCCAGGTGAAAGATGGTGGTTCTGCCTTAATGGGAGCTGTGGTGGACAATGAAGCCAGCTGGATTGACAGACTTGCTGCTGGGTTGGATGTGAGAGGCAATAATAAAGACTCCATTATTCTGGCTAGAGTAATTGGATGAACAGAGTGGTCATTCATTGAGGAGGGGAACTCAGGAGTGGGGCAAGTTGAGGGGGACAGAAACCAAAAGCTCAGTCTTGGTAATGCAAAGATTGAGATGAGGCAGAGAGATAAACTCGTCTTCCACCAGCTCAGATAACATCTTTGTGCAGATGAAAAAAGACTGCCCCTTCCTCTTGATAAGTGCAATCTCCTATCAGGACCCACAGCCTCTGGTCAAAGCACAGCCAGACCTCACTCCTGGTAGTTTCCTTGGCTATAAGCTCTTGTGCAGTAAACAACTATACAACCATGCATGGATCCCTGGGTGTGTCAGTCTGGAGCTCAGGGAAATATTTGACAACAGAAAAGAGCCAGTGGCTTACAGGATGCTTGTTTGGATGCCGTGTAGCTTAGCAATTCCACCAGCCAAAGACAGCAGGGAAACCAAAGATCAGTGGTTTGCCTTGGGCTGTGAGAGTCCTTTGTTTTCAGGTATTTTAAGCCCAATCCTACTGCGTGAGGACCAGCCCCTCCCAGGTGCTAGGAGACCAAAGAAAGAGACAGACAGATCTAAGATTGCACAGGATGCAACCTATGGGAAGGCTTATGGACAGCAGTAACCAGCTGAATCCCCATATTTGGGTCAGAGACAGGGGTTGTGGTGGTTAAGCTTTATGGTGTCAACTTGATTGGTTTGGAGCTGCTAGATGAGTAGTAAAGCACAATTTTGGGTGTGTCTAGGTGTGTCTGGGTGGGTGGTGAAAGTGTGACCTTGGGGTCTGTATCTAGTCCCTTGACCCTTTTTCTCTGGAGGTGTCTTCCTGTTCTGCTTCCCAGCCACCACGAGTTCTGCTTCACCCTTCTACAAAGATGTTTCTGCCTTGGAACCAGCTGACCATGGACTGAAAACTGTAAGCCAAATTAAGCCTCTCCTTTAAATTGTGAATGTCAGGCATTGTGTCCCAGCAACAGAAAAGAGGCTAGTACAGGACTATGTATATGGGCTGGGACAAAAGCAAGATCGTTGCACATTGGCTAAACCAGACTCTCTTTTCATTGCCCTGCACACCCCACCCATTAGCAAGGGTGCCAATCCAGCCAGCTGCTTTGTCCTCCCCAGTTCCCATCCAAGGAAAACCAGCCATCAGCTTTTGCCTGGACTGTTACAGCATCTACTTATCATGTGCTATCATTCTAGCTGGGATGTACCTGGTTTATCTTAAGCTACTATCAGAGTCAGAGTCAGGCATAATCCTGGAGTCAGGGTCCAGTTATAAAGCTTCACATGCTGTTCTCATGGTTTTTTATCTATTTTTAGTTTGCTGGGAAGCTATGCAGGAAAACCTGGCTAAAGTTACTCTGAGGCAGTCATAGCAGTTACAACTCAAAATGGCTGAAGTCATGTCAAGCTGCATCCATACACCAGAGCCAAGACTTTTTTTTGTTCCCTGAAGATGGAGTTCTCCACTTCCCTGAAGGCCTGAATAGATGTTGTCTCTTTAATCTTGTTTTCTGGGAGGGGGTGCACAAAGGTGAGGAGTGAGGAGGATTTATTCTCTCTCTTTCTCTGTCTCTCTTCTCTCAGTTTCCATCTTTAATGAAGGGATGATGATCTCTGTCATCATGCTGATGGTTTTAATGTCCCCAGGGGGGATCCACAGACAGGGTAAGTATCAAGTAGAAGGAGGGACATTCAGAGTTCCCCTCAGGACCTGACAGAAGCAGGAATAGTCAACAGGCCACAGAGAGGGAAATAGTTGAAGAAGTGAGTGGCTAAGTGTTTGATAGATGGGTGGCTGGCATCAGACTGCCTGGGGTCAAATCCCCAGAGTGAGTTCTTACTAGTTAAGTGTTTTTGGCCAGGCCCTTACCATTGGAAAGCCTCTGTTTACCCTGTCAAATGGAAATGCTAATAGTACTTACCTCCTAGGGCTATCATGAAAATCAGTAAATTCTTCCATGTGGAGCACTTAGCACAGAGCTTCAAGTTGTCAGCACCCAGGGAATATTGGCTTATGTGGTCAATTTTAGGGAAGTCCTTCTCAGTGAAGTTCAGAACCTCTGCTAGTTGTTCGCCAAAGCTGGCATGGGGGAAGTGGCCTCACTGAGCTGGTAAACCTTGGAGCTGCTTCCTGCCTCCCCAAATATGGGTCCCTAGGAAGTCACATTCCAAAGTCTTCATGAAGATCAAACATGAGTCACAGAAGCTGACTGGGGTATCCTTCCCTTCAAACACACTTCCAGGGAAGGCAATTTCACAACTCTGCAGGACTCTGCCCACCTCGACGTAGCCCCATTCTCCACAGGTTTTCCTGGGGTTGTGCCCAGTTTTGATCTCACAGCTAAGCACTTCCGATCTTCAGAGTAAAAGGAAGTGAGCCCAGCACTGGAGCCTTTGCAATGCCACCCCTGAGCTTTTTGTCAGCCTGAATGGGACCCCAGCCCCTTTCAAAAATCTGATGAGCACCCTAGATCCTCTTCCAAGGGTAAAAAAACCTTTCCCAAATAAATGCAATCCTCCCAAGCCAAATTTTGCAAGATTTCTTATCTTTTAGGAAAGTTCTCTGTTATAACAGTGGTGGTAAAGCTGGCAGGCTCTGGAATTCAATTTTCTGGGTCTCAATGTTGCTTCTATTATCTAATGGCTACACAACCTTAGAACAAAGAATAAAAAAAATTTTTTTTATTTTAAAGAGGATAAAACCAAGGAAAATAAAACAGAATAAAACCAATCAAAATAAACCAGTATAAGTGATACGGGACTTAAAAACCTTATGAAATCAACAATAGTTACCATAATGACCTTTGCTGTCTTCAAAATAGCTGCAGATACTTTCAGACATAGTAAAAATAAAAAAGAACAAAATAGAATAGAAACAATAAAAACAAAACAATGAATTCAATAAAGGACTTCAAAACGAGTCAATAGTAAATCCAAAATGGCTACCATAACATGCCTTGCTCCCTTTCAAGTAGCTGCTCATGCCATCAGATTTAACATAATCAAAGAAAAGAAAAGAGAATAAAACCTAACCCAGCAAAACAATGAAAATGATTTGGTTCCCCAGCAGGGATCACCTCTTGGAGAGGTCTGGTTCTCTCCCTCTGCAGTTCACAAATGTCGCTGACTCACAGAGAGAGGCTTGGGTGTGGCTGTCCCCACTCTGGCAGGAGCCCACACATGATGCTGGTTTCCAGGTGGGGATCACGTCCTGGTGAGGCCTGGTTCTCTCCTTCCGGACTCTGTGAATGACCAAAAATGAAGATATTTAAACTTCAGTTTTTGTATCATTAAAATGGAAACAGAAACAGTCTCTGTTTTAAAAAGTTTCAGGAGGGTTAAATGTAGGGAAATAACTTGTTCCTGTTTGGGACTTCCCCCTTTTTTGCACTGAAAGTCTTCTGAGGCCCACACAAACTATAGTGGCTGGTCTCCCTAGTAAATGAGGGAGGGACCAGAAAGCATTTAGCACAGATGATTCATCCAAGTTCCAACACCTTCAGCTGACACTATGGTTCTTTTCCCCAATTCTATTTTGTTGGACAATGCCTAGACATCATACTCTGTCCCCATCTGCTTTAACGGCTTCCTGGGCAACACTTTAGTCTCTCTAGGTCTCTGTTGTTCAGTCATCAAACAAAGAAGATGAACTTGGGAGATTCTGGAAATTCTACCCACCAAAGTCTCTGAGATTTAGTCAGGGGCTCCCTCCCAGTGCCTGGTAAGGCCATCTTGAAGGTGGCACCACATGTGCATTCCCGATGGACACGTTTTTCTAGTAACGCGGCCTCCCCAGGAAGCATTGAAAACTTCACTTTTACCTTGCTGATATTTAACCTGATGCTGGAACTTATTTTGCTTGTAGGAAATCTTAACCTGTATGCCCCTGCCCTTGCCGGCCCATGTGTGTGTGTGTGCATGTGTGAAAACCACACAATAGCTGATGTCCTTGAACCTTTAAGGTCAGGATGCAGCCCTGGTGATAAACGTGCCCTGGAGAACTGGAGGCCATGCCCAGAAAAGCCTTTCCCTGGAAGAGTTGCAAAAGGCCGCTTCTCCTGGTGGGCAGGTAGACTGTAGGTTTTAGCCCTTCTTTATGGGAGTATTAGAGTCAGGGCTTGCAAAGGAAGAGATTTAATACAGGACATATAATTTATAGGATCGTATAATATTTCCCAAAAAAGTCAGATGGAGAGGAGGGCAAGAGATCTGTTTGAATGCTAGAGATCTGAAGAATCAGCCGAAGGCCTGGAACCCCTGGCAATGTCCCATGAGTCCAGACAAAGGCCTAGAGCCCACGACAACATCTCATGAAGGTCTGTATCAAGAATCTACACCAAGAAGGCCCAAAGGCCAATGGTGGAAGCTGGAAAGTCTGTGCTGGCGAAGTGAAGGATCTGCGCCAGAAGGCCTAGGAATCTGCACTGGAGCCAGAGCTCCCAGCAGAGAACGGCAGCCATCTCTGACAGTGAGGACCTCAGTTCCTCCAACGATGAGAACAGCCGCGTTGTATCAGGAAAACCAGCCTTGGCAAGCTTCTCCAGGAAAAGCAACAGCATGCAATTGTCCCCTCCTGTTCTCCTTTTATGCCATTCTGGCAACAATCCTCAGGTGGGTCTTCCAACCCAGAACCACGCTGACTCACTTCCTCCTGCTTAAGTTGATCATTAATTAGCCCAGCACAAAGACCTGCCCAACTTTCCGACTTTTAGATGTGCCAGGTGTCCAGAGAAAATAGTGGAGATTCTACCCCAAGGCATGGGGTCTGTAAATCCTCAAGGATTTAATCTTGCCAACCACTTCCCCTTACCTGTTTACCCTAGTGTAGCAAAGCGTGCAAAAAGATGCTCAAGAATGGCTTTGCTTTGTCCTGTAACTCCTAGGCACTTCCCTGGCGTCTGCACACACTCGCTCTGTTAACGAAGAGGACTGCTTCATTTCAGCTGTCATGCAGGAGGGGGCGGGTCTCAAGGGTAAAGCTTTCCAGCCTTTGGGCCATACACTCCTCTCCGACTGTTACCTCAGGTTATTCTGACTGGGGTCAGTTGCCTCTGAATATTTCCTTTAGGTAAGTGTCCCAGAAGAAATGAACCTGGAAATGAGGCTACCCTTTATACCAGGGTAGAGAGAGACTTTTTTCGCTCTGGGGATGCTTGAGACGTCTCCAGATTCTGAGGTGTGGAAATAGTGTGATCGGTTACCTCAGTTTTAGCACTGAACATCAGACCTGCACAAAGCAGGGCAGCTGGTTGCCCTATGTGGAGATGTTGGCTGGTTCCAACACGGAGACCAAAGTTCCCACAACTGAGACAAGAAGAAAGTGGGGAATGCATAATAATAGAGGCCCTGCCAAGAGGCGGCTCTTGACTGCAAGGGGAATTGCAGTGGAACTCACAGCAGTGCCCAAAAGCAAGCTAGTTTGGATGTGTGTGTGTGTGTGTGTGATGACTTTTAGAAGGCCTGACATATGCTAATGAGATCAGGACTGATCCCTCAGCCACAAGAAGAGAGAATCCTTTCCAGAAGCCAAAAAGGGGCTTCAAGGGTGGCCAGGACAGCCAGTAGTGCTTGGCTGAGTAGCCTTTCCGAGTCCATAGCAGAGGCAGCCTCTTGGCCAAAGAAGCTGGCAGATATGTGTGGTGTCCCAAAAAAGTCTCATCTGTTGCTGAAGAGTTTCCTCAGACATGGCGCTATACCCAACCAGAAGCTGGCAGGAGTTCTTGCCTCCAGAATTGAGCACCGAGATGAAAGCAGTTCTAGATATCAAGCTAGTTGTCAAAAATCTGTGACAGCAGATCTTTTTTTTAAGTGAAGAAAAAAATTTATTCTTCTTACTAAAAAGAATCGTCGAGGGAGAAGAACATTTTGTCCGAGGTACCGACTTCTTCATAAGGAAAACGTGGGAGAGACTCTTCCCTGTAAGCCTTAGTGTCTAAGGTGCAAACATGCACATTTGGATTGATTTGTCACAAATCATCTGTTTATAAAAGAAAGTGTCTGGTACACCTCACAGCTCTAGAGGACACCTAGGGCCCGCAAAGAGAGGCTGGCAGTGACAGTGGGATAGTAAGGGGCTGCTCCCACTGCTCATGACAGGGTTCTGTTGTTTTTGTCCTGGTTTTGTGGTGACCTGAATCCACCAGAGGTGCCTCTGCAGGGCAGGTGCGAGCTATGTCTTGTCTACTTTGCCCCATTCCATTGCCTGGCATAAATAGATGTCCTGGTAATGCTCCCAGAATTTCACGAAATTGTCCCTGCAACCCTGTGCAATGAAACATTTACATGACAGGCACCCACAGTTCTATTAATAAAAGTTTCCCCTCCCCCTAGTGATATCAGAAGTGAGTCCTATGGGAGGGAGCCCGTCACTGTCGCTGGTCCCTCTGGTCTAGCCAGTTTCATTGATCCTTTGGTTATCAGTCTGTTGACTCATGCAGGGGCCCACAGTCACCTATGAGCAAGCTGGCTCTTCTGCTTTACTCCCTGTTATGGTTTAGATCTAAAATGTTCTCCCAAATTCCCATATGTGTGGGAGGCGATTGGATCATAGGGTTACTAACTCATAAGTGGACGCACCCACTGGCAAATTCAGCAGTAGAATGTGCTTTAGTTCTTTCCTTCCCTCATATTGGGGGCACATGGGTGACCAGCCACATTCTAGGTGCTGAGGACACAGCCAGCACATGAGACAGGCAAAGACCCTGCTTGGAAGGCTATGTCTTGAGGTGCACAGAGAAAGAGCTGGATCTTTGCTTCTCAGAGAAAGCATGTGAAGGGTTGGAATTACAAGTTTCTAGTGAACTGGACATTCACTCCTGTGGCTACTGCACATCGACCCAACTTCCTTGACTCCAGCTGTCCCCATGGTGTTTGGGCATCCACCTTTGCTTCACACTCTACAAGATTTTCCGTACCTCCTCAGCTGCAGGGAGGGGCATTGCTAGATGGACTTCCATCAGCAGTAGCCATCCAGCTGGTCACTGTGATTAGCTAAAGGATAGACTAGAAGGGCCTTTCAGTAGGTTCCTGGGAAAAATGTTTTCTTTCCTCCTTTCTTTTATGAATTTTGTTTTGGTTTCTTGGTCCCATGTAGCTTAGGCTGGCTTTGAACTTGTGGTAATTCTCTTGCCTTGGCATCCCAAGTGTGGGGATTACAGGAATGCATCACCACACCTAATGCAAATTCTTTCTTGATCATCTGTAGAAGCCATCTAGGGAAAGGTCTGCTGGATCTCCTGGATGGTCAGAGTGTGGACCTAGATTTGGTGTACCTTTGAGCCTTTTGCTGCATTGAGCAGGCTGAAGAGGAAGCCCATGGCCAGAGGCAGGAGGAAGGGAAAATTCCAGGGCAGTGGAGACAGTGTCCTGCCTGAACCTTGGCTGGACCCTCAACTCCCTCTGGCCTCTTTGATTATATGACCCAATCCACTCTATTGTTTGTGCTAGTTTTGGCTGGGTGTTTTGTAAGCCGCAGCAAGAGCGCACTAGATGGTCTCACTACAGAGGAATTTTCTTTTGAACTCAGGGTGAGGACTGAGGCATCTTGGGTCCAGGGGATGGAGGATCAAGCAGGCATTTGGCTGGTGGCCCATCCAGAAGCCATCAGTCTTTCACCCCCAAAGCAAGGGCAATGGGAAGGGGATCTGAAATAAATGTCCCCAAGGTGGCCAGAGGGGCAGCAGATCTGGTGAGGGGTGGGGTGGTGGCCAGGGACCTTCCCCCAGCCTCAGTTGGAGGCCCCCTTAATTTAACTCCTCCTGCCTGTAAGTGCAGAGTGCCGTCCACTTAACTCAGAGCAGCTGCCACTTTGAAGAGGAAAGATGTGTGTAGGTGGGTGGGGAGGAGGTGGGTAATTATGCAGGAAAATCATTTTCTTGATATTCTCCTGGAAATATGCGTGGAGCAGAGAGCAGTGGGAGAGACGACAGCAAAGGAGAATATATTAGCAGAGGGCGAGTAATGCGCCTCTCACAGGTGCATAGAAGTAGAGAGACAGTGCTTTGAAGGCTTGTGTGACCACACCTTTCCTTTGGGGGAGCATCTGGGGCTCCATGGGACACATCCGGAGAGACTCTTTAATGTGGGATTTCATCCACGGGTTGGCCAAAGGATTTGTTGGGAATGGTTGTGTGTCCCTTGCACACGTGTGTGTGTGTGTCTGCGTGTGGGGGTGTGTGTACCATACACTGGCTCTTCCTTTCCTATGAACAGTGGAGTGGGGTGGGTGCCACTGGCATTTCATGTCTGGAATTTTCATGCTTCAGGGAAGGGAAGAGAATTTCCATGATGGGGGGCAGAGAGAGCAGTGGGGGCTCTACATGCCATCTCTTTGCCCCCTGAAGGATCTGCCCACAGATCCCACATGCCCCGCATGCCCTGAGTGACGGAGGGGCACCCCCAACTCTGAGAAGCAGCTCTGGGGTTGTGAACATTGGGTGCAGATAATTATCCAGCTGTGAGTAATCTGAACATTTCTTAGGGCTATTTCTGCATAATTATAAATATTTGAGGATATTAAGCTCCCAGGTTACACATTGAGGGTATTGTTTGAGTAACAGTTGGCTGCAGAGCTGGAAACGCAAACATCTTTTCATTCCTCCCTCCTGGTGCACTTAGAATACTTTATGGGATTCAAAAGAAAAAAAAGTTTTCAGTTGAGAAAAAAATAACAACAACTTGGAAGCAAAGCCAGTTGCTAAATAGCTTTAAATAGAAAAAAAAAAAAAAAAAAAACAAAGAGGAATGTGACCACTTTAGTTAATTATGATGGGTTTGTGATACATTTTCTCTACAGGTTAGGAAAGCAATTACCACCAAACAACCTATTTGTGCCTCCACTGTGATAAAATGTTCCCTCTAACTGGGTCCACAGTCACGCAGTGTAAAGAAGGTGGTCTTTACAGCAGTGCTTCTAGAAGCATTGTCGCGTGTGGGGCTCCCTGGAGTGCAGTGAGAATCGCGCTCACTTTAAACCCCTGTCTTGGCGCAGGGGATTCCTAACTAGAGATGGGTCCTTCCAAGCAAGGTGAGCATCTGGGGTGCTGACCTGGCTCTGCCCAATGGCCCATGTGCTACTCAGGGACCTGTCCAGCTCCCTGCCTTAGGTCCCCTCATCCTGTCTTCTCATTCGCTGCAGTCTCTTCTCGTCTCTTGCACTCCCCATTTGCCAACCTTGCACCCTGGAAAACAAGGGCCACCTGCCATAGACACATCCTCAACCTCTCCTTCCATCTCCTGCTTGCAAGCTTCCCCTGTCAGAGACCCACCTCCTTCTTGGGTAACTTGGATGGGGTGAGCACCCACCTATCTCACTGTCCAGGCCACAGGCTTCCTTAGTGCTTCTTCATTCCCTGCCACCTCCGGGCTGCCACGTCCAGCCCTGGCCCTGTGCAGTTTGGGCCAGTAGTAGGGGCCATGCCACCGCCACACCAAGCACCCTCTGTCCCCCTCACCCTCTGTGCCCGCACAGAGCTGAGGATTTCGCTGTTCTCCCATCTCCAGCTGGGACCCTGTGGCCAGCCCTTCGCCCCCCACCCACTCAGGCGCCTGACGCCTCTGTTCTTCCTTCACCCACTGCGAAGCAGCCTCAGGTCCCTGCCCACCCGGTGGGACTCTTGGCCGGGTCCCCGCCCCGACCTCGGTCCCCAGTTCCTCTGGCCACAGTGAGACGCCGATGGAGATGAGCTGATGCACAGAAATCAGAGCTCTGCTTCCCACTCGGTTCCCGCATCCCGACAAAGGCGGGTAGCTGGCAGGGGGCGTCCTTGGGACCCTGTGGAACTGCAGGCCGGCTCCCTTGAGTAGGCTGACGATGGGCGTGGCAGGCTGTGACGAAGGATCCTCCCCGAGGTCCCAAACCAAAGTGGGACAGAGCGGGGACCCCGGGGGGCTGGTGCTCCCCATGCCGCAGCCTCTTTCCCGCTCAGCGCGCTGGGGCTGAGGGGCGGACAGAGAATCCCGAAGCTAGGAACAAAGCGGCGCGGACCAGGAGGACCCGTTCTCCCGCCTGGATACCCGCGGTCCAGTACCGCGGACCCAGGGCGCCCCCTGCAGGCCGTGCGAGCTGCAGGCCCCCTGCGTAGACCGAGGAGGGCGCTCCCACTAACTCCTTCTGCCCGTCACTTAGAAAAATATCCTCCATAAAAATGGGCAAGGACAGGAACAGAAACATTTAAAACGAAACGCAAATGCCCATAAAACGTCAGGCTGGTGTTTGAATAGGCAGAATCTGTCGCAATCCTTTACATGCGCCTTTAAATGTCACAACAGAGCTACTAGGGAGGAACGGACTGTTCCCAACCTAAAGATAATAGAGACACAGAGAGGCTAAGTGACTTGCTTAAGGCCATACGCTATGTGATGGAGCCAGTATCTAACCTGGAAGCTAGGCACCTCGTATGGTCTTACTCACTAGGGAGGTTTATTCTCAATAAAAGAACCAAAGTAGAAATTAAAGTGACTCACTCAACAGGGAATCCCAGTGGAGTATATTTTGCACCTTCTGATGGGCCACACAGGATCTTGGGTGCCCTTACATCTGTACCCTTCCCAGGGACCGAGGATGCTTGCTTTTTTTTTTTTTTTTTTTTTTTTTTTTTTTTTTTTTTTCCTTCCACAAGATTGCTATGATTCTGGTTGGCCTTGAACTAACTATATATCCCAGATTGGCCCCACTTCATAGTGACCCTCTTGCCTCAGCCTCCTGAAGCTGGGATTATGGGTGTGCGCCACTACAACCATTTTATCTTGCAACCTCTTGAAGATACCTGGAACATGCAGTAAACCGCCATCCTCGGACTCCCTGTGTGGTAGGTCCCTGCTGGGGCAGGCGGCTCAGGCTGGGCTGTGATCTGCATGGCCTCTTTTCCTCCAGAGGCAGAAGCAAGGTCAGAGCAAGGTCAGAGGGAGGAGGCCTCAAGGAGGTGAACCTAATTCTTCCCTCGTACCTGCCTCCCTCTTTCTTGCTGTGGCCAAAAAGGCCATTCCCTTCCCCATTGCTTTGGTCACATCCCATCCTTTTGAGGACAGATAAATCACTCTAAAAAGAGTTTGTGTTTCAGCCCATGGTGAACCGCCTGTTGTTTAGCACTGACAAGGTTCTGTTGATTCTGTGTCCAGCTGGGCTCTTTTTGAGTGGCGCTGCTTGGGTCACTTTAAGTAGGGGTCAGATTGTTTTCCAGATGATCCCAAACTGGACAGAAGCTGTAACAGGAGGTGGCTGAGGGCAAGGGGCCAGCAGGTCACCCCATCAGTCTCCATAAGGTCTCTCCCTGTGCTTGCTCTCTTGTCCCAGCCCATAGCCCATTTGTCCCCTCTCTGCTCTG
Source organism: Dasyprocta punctata (assembly GCA_004363535.1). Classification (NCBI taxonomy): domain Eukaryota; kingdom Metazoa; phylum Chordata; class Mammalia; order Rodentia; family Dasyproctidae; genus Dasyprocta; species Dasyprocta punctata. Next base: position 104,772 of record RJWM01003377.1, read on the forward strand.
AGTATCCTTTCCTTGTCACCCAGCTTGTTTCTCTTTGGCTTCTGCTTTCTATTTGCTGAACACGCAGCTGATCTGAGTGTCTCCTGCCTTTTCTCTCTTCTCCTTTCAACGCCTACACCAGCTGCTGTCCACCTTGTCACTGGAGTTCTTCTTTCGTGTTCCCAAGCCAGCTCATCTCCGTTCGGCCAGGACACATCATCTGTCTCTCCACTGGCTACACTGCCCCTCACCCTGTGGTTTCATTGGTGGGGACAAAAAGGGAGGGCATTAATGTGGCTGTCACAAGGCTGTCCCTTCAGCTGGTGCCATGAATGATACAGGCACTACTCTTAGATCCACAACAGTCCCAGGTTCTTTTACTTTTCCTGTTGACTCACATTTTGCTTTTATTTGTTGACCTTTGTTATTGTTGCCTAAAGGTCTTTTGTGCTTCTTAAAATTTTCTCCGGTGTTCAGTGGCGGCTCCAACCCAAGAAACCTGGCAGGAGAGGGTCATCCACAGTTAAACAAACAATAAGTCATTTCCTGCTTCCTCTTTAGTCTCACCTTTCATTAGAGAAAAAAAGGGGAGCCATATTTAATAAACACCATCCATTAGATTAGATCAACAGTCTCTGAATATTGCATTTCTTCCAGAAACAGTATCTCTCCTGCCCTCACAAAAGAGCATGTGGTCAAGAGGAAATTGAATAAAGTCCTTTAATCAGCCACAGTAGTATTTGAATCATTTAATTCAGGATCTGACAACCACAAATTATTTTATTTTTCAGGCCAATTTTAGCCAACCAGGAGAGCCAGCCCAGTTCAACTCATGCTTAATAAATGCCTGATTGTGGCAAGTTTGGGAAAGAGGTTTTCTGAGGCTTTTCACATAGAATCAAAACCAACCTCCCATGCTGTGTGTGTCTGCTGCCAGTTCTTGGATGTGATTCTCTCCTGTCTGTTTGTAGTTCAGAGTGAAGCCCAGGGATGGAGAGAGCCAGGACACCAGACAGGGAGCTGTCACCTCTGTACCCAGGCTTTTTATTCCTGGCTCCGAGTTCTCATGGCCAGGAAAACAAGTCAAATCGAATTAGACTCCAGACATACACCGTCTTATGGCAGCTCACCCTCTGCTGCCTTGGACTTTCCAGTGCCTGCTGGAAACTCCTTCCCTGGAAGCAATAGAAGTGAAGGCTCTAATAAAGGTCACCCCTGATGTGGCCTCTGCCAGCATCACAGTAAAGGGTGAAATGCCAGGCCCTGCCTTTACAACCAGCATGATAGCAGCTTCACCTGAGTTCCTAACTGATGCCTCCCCTAACCGCCAGGCAGATGTGACTGGGCTGAGAGCCACCCATGAGATTTCTTTTGATCCTTGTTATAAATGACAGTCATTGGCAGCACTGGGGAGTGCTTGTAACCCAGCCTACCCATTTCTTGCCATCTACTCCCTCTACTCAATGTGTCTTACTCTATTCACTGTGTTTATCCAAAGTCAAGGGGCTGCATCTGATTAGGTTTTTTTATTTTTTATTTATTTATTTTTTTTTTTTTGAGACAGGATCTCCCTTTGTAGTTCAGACTGGCTTTGGATTCCCCAGGCTGGCCTCAAATTCAAGGTGATTCTCCTGCCTCTACCTCCAGAGGAATGCACCACCTCACCTGGCCTAGACCTTTCTTGCTGGTGGGGACTCTGCAGAGCCCTGAGGTGGCATTGGGCATCAAATGGCAGTGAAGGGTTATACAAGGGTCATAACCAAACTGACTTTACAGCAGACTCACTCTGGAAATAATCTGTTAACCCATTAATCACTAATCTTGAATGGATAAACCATTCACCCTAATCATTTCCTAAGACCCCATCTGTCCTGACCTCTTAATACCTTACAATGGAGATTAAATTCCAGCATGAGTTTCAAACCAAGCACAAAGAAACAAAAGGGCAGGAAGGAGTCTATGGGCAAAAGCCAGGGTCTCTGAGCTTCTTAGGGACACACTATATTTTTGGAAATACAGTACCCATAAGTAAGTGGCACTAAGAAAAGAGGAATCTGATGCATGATGGGCATGTAAATTTTTCATGAAATCCAGTCTTTTCAGGCTTTCTGGATGTGCTGATGTGACAATAGATTGTCAACAGCCTGGTTTACAAGGGCGAAGGTGTCACTGTGAGAACTCAGGGGACTCTCTTGACAGGGGAGCCAGATGTGACAGCCTGAACAGGTCCCCTGGGGACTGTCCAATCACAGGAAGTGTCCTCCTGGCTCTGGGCCTGGGGCTGTTCACAGATCTCCTGGCCCTGGACACTTCTCTGTGGATGGGCCCTTGGTTCTTGTTCCTCCTCAAAATTTAAGTTCATACAAATGAGACTCTGGGTTCATGTCACGTTAATTATGATTCTTGACCCAGTAATTCAGAGCCACTATGAACCAAATGGACTCCCTTCTGCCCTTCTGGCCCCTTCAAAGAGGACTCCTAGGAACAGAGTGCCCCGTGCTCCCTTATTGTAGTCCTGGTCCAGCTATGTGGCCACTGCCCTATATTCTTTGGTCAGAAGACCCTACCCAGAACACCCTCAGAGGGAATTACACAACTGGACATCATAAGAATGAAGAGGGGTGGTGGAGAATTGGGGAAAGGCTGCTGCAGCTCCTCAATCTCTCATTGGTACTCACAATGTCTGAACCCCCACCCCAGCCTAGGCCTGACTCCCAATAAAACTTAACTCTGCTTCTTGTCCCCATGTTCTCTTGGATCCTTTCCTTAACTTCTGATGCCTTGATATGGAACAGGGAGAGCAAAAGCCTTTCCCTCCTAGGGGCGTTGTGATGAGGTAAGAGTTTGGGATGGTGGAATGCTTGGAAAATACAAAGAATAATAGATCTTCTGACCTCAGTGCAATTGGAGGTCATGGAAAATATAGACAAGGGTAGATTAGAGATACGATCTTTTTCTAGAAAGATGACTATGTTTTGAATTGACACACAAAAATAAAATCCATTCATTAAAGAAAATAATTACAGAGCCGGGTGTGGTGGCGCACACCTTTAATCCCAGCACTCGGGAGGCTGAGGTAGGTGGAGCGTTGTGAGTTCGAGGCTGGCTTGGGCTACAACGTGAGCACAAGGCCGGCCTGAGCTACACAGTGCGACCCTACCTCAAAAAACCAGGGCCGGGAGTTTGGCTCAGCGGCTTACACGCCTGTCAGGCAGGTGTGAGGTTGTGAGTTCAATCCCTGGTGCCGCAAAAAAAAAAAAAAAGAAAAAAGAAAAAAAAAAGAAAATAATTACATGAGATCATGTACATGTAGCCCCATAAATGTGACTCAAAAATATAACTATAAAACAACATTTTGTATTTTGTTTTGTTTTTATTTATTGATTTATGTATGGGGAATCAAACTTGCAACCTTGTGCTTGCCAGGCAGGCACAGTGGCACTGAGCTATATCCTTGGCCCTATTTTATTTTATTTTATTTTATTTTTTGGTACCAGGGATTGAACCTAGGACCTTCACACTGAGTTACTTCTTCAGCCCTTTTTGATTTTGAGAGAGGGTCTTGCTAAATTGCTCAAACTGGGCTCAAACTTTTGATCTTCCTGCCTCGGCCTCCCAGGGTGCTGTGATTACAGGCCTGTGCTATTATGCCCAGGTATCCTTTAAGATTTCTCCTTAACCTTTGAAGCAATTCAAACCAAGTCCCCTTAGGACTCTTCTTTAGCCCCTGGCCCAACAGTAACTTCCTGCTTCTTTTTGCTAATGTCTTTCTGCTCCTCCAGGAAGTGTCCTGTTCATCTTCTGGCTCTGTCTTTGTCATCACTGAGACACAACACCTGACAGCCACAGCTTAAAGGAGGAGAGGTTCATCTTGGCTCACAGTGTCAGAGGTTTCAGAACGTGGTCAGCTGGTCCAAGGCAGAGACAGCAGGGTGGAAAGGCCAGGTGGGGCAAAACTGCTCACGTCATGGTGGCCAGGAAGCAGAGAGACAAGGTAGCAGCTGGGGAGAGAAACAGATCCTTTTAGTCACACCCCCAGGTGACTGGCCTCCAACCAGGCCCCACCTCCTAACAGCTCAGCTATCGGGCCCCCGCAATCCAATCACCTTGCAAATGCATAAGGCTTTGGGGCCACTTTAGATCTGCACCATTATATGCTCCAAGGATTCCCCAGGCTGCACCTCTTGTGCACCTGAAACGAACTCATCCTTTGCTCTCACAATCTCAAGATCCCAACCTGGCTACCCTCCTCGCGGCACTATAAAACCATCTGGTCAGCCTGTCTCCTGGCATTGAGGTTCTCTGACATAGTCGCCAGGTTTACAGTGTCTCCAAAGCTTCAGAGGACACAGATTGAGCTTCCCAAGTGGTCCCACAGAAGACCCTTTCTGTAGGTTTGAGATGAGCAGGCACCCCTCACTACTGACCTGGGAAGGGGGCTATTCACAGCGCCAACTCTCCAAACATACCCACAGAGCCCAGCGCACTGCAAACACCCAGGAAGTGCTGCCCTCTGAGGCTTTCAGTCCTTCCTCCTGGAGCCCAGGCAGAGGCGCTGTGGCTGCTGCGCCTTGACTACCCCTGCCCTGAACAGTCCTAAGCCCTGAGTCTCAAGAGCAGACCAAAGTCCCCAAAGGACACAGAGAATAAGAGGCCAAACTGGGATACTACTCATGGTGTGGTATGTCTTTCTGGTCTTCCAAGGGGCTCTGGGAGAAAGAAAGCTCTCCTTTAGTGCTTTGCATATCAACGAGAAAGACGATGGTGTCCCAGCCAGCATGGTGGGTGTGGCGGTATTCCAAAAGAGCACCCAACAACTGCCATATTTATTGGCTGCCAGACTTGATATTTTGACCTTTTAAAGACCTACTGAGAGAAAAAGTTTGAGACCCATAGGGCCTCAGTGTGATTTAAGTAGTGCCAGGCCTGGAAGAAAAATGAAAACCATGTTCCAGGAAGCAGAAGAGGAGGAGGTGGGAGAGAGGAGGGGAATGAGTGTGGTGGGAAAGGGGGAACCCAGAAGTCTGAGCTGCCTGGGCGAGACTCTGGGTCCAAAGATGGTCCAGGAGACCTGCCCCTGGGGGAGGGGCTGGGCTGTGTACTCAGAGTGGCCTGGAGGCGGATGGTCTGAGGAGGAAAATCAGGGCCCCAGGAACATCCACACCAGCGAGCTTCTCTCAGATGAATTAAATGGCAGCGGATAAATTTAACTGAACGTGAGTAATGGGGACACAAAGGGGAAGTGAAGAGAAATAGAATATTTTAGCAACATAAGGAAATGAGGAGAAAATGACTTTGCAACAAAATGTCAAACTTCTGTGCCTGGAGATGTAATCTGGTCATCGTAGACTCGTGGGGGTGGGGAGTCTGTGGTTATTTCAAGCGAATTTTAATTCACTGTTAATAACACATGGTCAAGTATTTTGGGGACAGAGTTGGGACAGAACTGGGAATCTGGGAGTCAGAGAATGACACCCCAGTTCACCGGGGTTGCTTCTCATTTGTTGTGTTTACAAGGAGAAGCTGTTCATCTGTTCACCTATCCACTGATTCATCTATTTGGAGAAAAATGATAAAGCCTGAGGATTAAGAAAAAGCCACAGCCTGTCCTCTGCCAGCTTGTAGAAGATCCTGGCCAGCGGAGGAGACAAATAAAGGAACAGAAGGCTGAAACGTAGGGCCATGCTGGGCCTGACACTCACTGGTTCCTGGAACGGATGCATGATTGAAAGAGTGGTCCTAGGAAGGTGCTAGAAAGGGTAAACATCTAGCTGGAGCTTGAAGGACAAATGAGTTCACCATCTGTCTCCTTGTGGACCACCCTGACCACAGAGCCCAGAGCCCTCCCCCAGGGGTAGGGTCCTGGGTCGTCTTTGGACCCGGGGAACTCTGACTTCAAGGTTCCCCCTTCCCTACTACTTGTTGCCTCCTCCCTTCTGCCACCTCCTCTTCTGTTTTCTGGAGCACGATTTACACTTTGCCTCCAATCTGGCACTTCCAGGACCCCTTTAAAGTCACACTGGCAAAAGGGCCTCAAAATTCTTCTCTTAGTAGGTCTTTAAAGGGACAAACTATGGAGGAGGGCAGTCATTACGGTGACTGTCAATAAGGCAAGTAAGTCAAGAGCTGTCCAGGTAGAAGAGACCACAGATAACAAAGGGGTGCTTGTTGCAATCATAGGGCTGAGGGGGAATGGCCAGGGGAAGAGGATAGGATGCGAGAAGGAAAAGGGCAGGGAGCGGACGCAGGGGACCCTTCATGAGGTACAACACCCTCAGGAATGCAGAGTCTGCAGAGAAGTCCTCCTTCAACCCACCTAACACCTCCCATCAGGCTCAGCTCAGGCATTGTGGTGGACTGACAACTGGTGGTCAGCTTGTTAACAGCCAGCTGAACTGAATCTGTGCTGCTGAGGGCCCACCTGAGGATTGTTGCCAACAGTGTAAAAAGGAGAACTGGAGAGGAAGAAGTAGTGTTGTTGGTTCTCCTGTAGCTTTTGGTTCTCCTAGGGAGCTTGTCGAGCTTCTTTCCCGATACGAATTTGGCTGTTCTCATTGTCAGAGGAGCTCAGGACCTCGTTGTTGCTGAGCATGGCTGTGGTATTTTTCAAGGGAGCTCTGGTCCTTCCTTCAAGCATCGCTCCCTGGCTCCAGTGCAGATCCCTCAGCCTGCTAGTGCAGATCCTTCATTCGCTGGTGCAGACTTTCTAGCTTCCAGTGCTGACCTTTGGGCCTTCTCAGCTCAGATCCATGAAACAGACTTGCATGAGTCATTGTCATGGGCTCTGGGTCTTCAGCTGGACTCATGCAGGACATTGCCATGGGATCCAGGCCCTCAGCTGGATTCTTTGGGTCTTTAGTGTGTGGACAGATTTCCTGCACATTTTTTGTGTTTGACTCTTTGGGTGACTATTACAGAATAATTCTATAAATGGTGTGTCCTGTATTAAATTGTTTTCCTTGAGAACCCTGACTACAACAGGCATTATTTTCTGTCCCTATCCCCATGTGGTGTCCCCAGGACCCTCTGCCCCATGTCGGGTCAGCTGGTCTGTATGCCTGCCTATGTCACAGCTGAGGCCGCCATGCCCAGCTCTAGAGAGGTGCCCCCCACCCTGCACACACTCGTGACTCTCTGGCTGCTTGCTGTGCTGTCCGATCTAAGGGTCTCACCCCAAAGGTGAACAGGTCATCCGGAGAAGAAGCTCTAGAACTGAGGTTTGACTCAAGGGTTACCAGAGGCACTCAGCTGAGGGAAAGGTATTAGTCCACAACACTTTAGATTTTTGTGCTGTCTAGAGGAACTCTGGAAGTGACCTGGGTGACAGCCCTTTTTAAATCCTCTGCAGAACCCCGGATGGAAGCGGTGGACGCTTAGGGCTCCTGGACCTGGGCCACAAAGTCAGGGAAGTCCGGGTTCGGTGGAGGAGCCAAACAGAGGGAGAAGTGAAGCGGAAGGAGATTGAAGCCAGGGCTCAGCTCAGTGATAAATGGTAAAAGGACCTAGCTCTGGCGTGTTAGCCACTTTTCCAGGGAAAGGGAAAAGATAGAATTGCAGGTCCCCAAAATTTCCACTAGGGGGCAACAGAGCCTACACCTGCCGGCGGGTCGCCATGGAAACCGCAGAGCTGCGGCAGTGTTTTCCCCTTCCCGTGGCAGCTAGGTACAAAGAATGCTCCAGGCCTCGCCTCCGGGTCTCTGGAAGGAGTGAGCCTGTCAGCTCCTGGCAGGTTGTGATCCCGAGCCAAAAACCCAGGCAGGGACAAAGAAGCCAGATGACGTTCACTCATGTTTCCTTACCTCCGCTCAGGTGACACCTTCACGGATTGAGCCACACGGAGCACTTGTGGGAGAAAGATAAAATGGGGATTTGGATCCGCTAAACTAGCGCCTTCCTTACACAGACGAAATGGAAAGTCAGAAAGGGAAAGACATTTGGACACCACACAGCAGCAGAACTGGAAATAGAGCTGAAGAGAAATGTAACAGAAAGAAGGAAAGCTATGCAAATGATCAAAGCCCATTCTAGCAATGCGCGCGCGCGCGCGCGCGCGCGTGTGTGTGTGTGTGTGTGTGTGTGTGTGTTAACTTAAATTGTTTTAAACACCAGCCTTTACCTGATATGGTGCTATAATGTAACTGAGGAACCCCATTCACTGATCACATGCATCTTTTTCTTCCTGCTCCATATTCCTCCCCTAACCAGTATCTTTCTCTCTCTTGGCTTCTATTTCCTCTATAAAATGAAGGAGTAGGCCTAACTAATTCCAAAACCCATTACTCTTCATAATAAAGTGAAGCCCTCAGTTCAGTTAACTCAGCCCACATTTACTGGGGAAATGAATGCGAGACATCCTCCTGGGCTTGAGCCCACTTAGCAGACAGATGTCCAGGCCCATGGGCGGATTTAGTCTCAGGACAACCTAATCTGTGTCCCTTGGGTTTACATATATAATTGTAATGTTGGAGGACATTGGTCATAAACAAAAACTACCTCAGCAAGTAATATTTGCATATTACTTAACTTGCAGTTTATTTTAAAACTCAGATATAATAGCTGAGCAAGGTGGCACACACTCATACTCCCAGCTATTTGGGAGGCAGAGGTAGGGAGAGAATTGTTTGAACCAATAAGTTTGAGAACAGGCTGGGAAATACTGGGAAACCTCATCTCAAAACAAAAGCAAACCCAATTATTTCAATAAGTATAACATGAAAAAGTATTGCTTTTTGTTTTTTGTGGCACCAGGGATCAAACTCACAGCTTCACGCCTGCTAGACAGGTGCTTACGCCACTGAGCCAAACTCCTGGCCCTAGCTTTTTGAGGTAGGGTTGCACTATGTAGCTCAGGTCAGCCTTGCACTCGCATTGTAGCCCAAGTGGGCCTCGAACTCACAACGCTCCTCCTACCTCAGCCTCCCGAGTGTTGGGATTAAAGGCGTGCGCCACCACGCCTGGCATGAAAAAGTATTGTTACTGTCTAGCCCCTCACTGTTTCTCTGCCCTCTTCTATCTTGTGTTTGTGTCATTCCCAAGCAGAGTTGTTGGCTTGGCTGCAAAAGTTTGAGATGCCATTAGTGTGCTGGAGGCACAGGTGGAATCAGTTTGCAGACACAACCAACCCTGTTCCAAGGTCATTAAACATCCTTATCTCACGAGCACAGAGGACTCTGCAGAAGCTTTCCCTGGGTAGACATTGTTCTGGACTCCAAGCCCATGTGAAGAATCTGGAATAAAGCAATCCAGCCCACGGGATCCAGGCAAAGATGGGTTGCTGGGGTGTCCTGGGCCCATCCCATCAATTAACCACTGGACGAATGACCTGCTAGAGGGGGGCTCTGAGGGACAGCTAGGTGGCTGAGCCAAAACCCAAAGAGAGCTTCTGAACCTTGATCCTTTTTACCTGCAGGGACCACTCTGCCC
>RJWM01003378.1:0-114108 GCA_004363535.1 Dasyprocta punctata
GTATTACATTATTTAAAAATTCACAAAATACGAGGGCTATGGTTAGATGATGAAAACATGCCACACACTAAGGTCTGTGATTAATTCAATATGCAGTTCTGTGCTTCTGAAGTTAAAATAATCAACAAAACTGTTAGTACTATTATAATTAAGAGAATCCAGTGGGTCTATATGTCCTGTGTCCTGAGTACAGCTGTGTAAATCAAGAAACTCAGGGAGGCCAAGTAGTCTCGACTTAGGACCAGTAATCCATCCTCACTGTTATGGCTTGTGTTTGGATGTCCCTCCAAAGCCTTATGTGGTTATAAGTGGGGCTTTTTCGCAGGTGGCTGGATGTAAGAGCGTGTGAGGTTGGAACTGATTCATGGTGCAATGCTAGGATTAAGGATTACCCTAAGGGCAGGTATCCTGGATAAGATACAAAGGACAGAAAGAGCTGTGGTTGTCCCTTGTTGCCTTTGCTATTTTCTGCATGCAGTGAACTGTTTCTTTTCTTTGATGCCCATCTGTCATGTGCTACTGTCTTGGAGCCACTAACTATAGACTAAAACCTCCATGAATTGTAAGCCAAACAAAATTCCTCCTTTAACTTTGGGTGTTGGGTATTTTGTCTCAGCAAGGAGAAAAATAACTAAGACACCAAATTTGGTAAAGACTGGTACATACCTCAAGATTCCTATTTATTAATTTATACTGAAAAATACAATGACTAATTGGGCTACAGTGGTTGTACTTCATTCAACCACTCATCAAATATTCATTGAACATTCCTTATGTGCCAAACACTTTGGTAATCATTTGAGGTGGATACAGTGAAATAAAAATTTGATAGAACTTATTATCTATTGGGAAAGCCAAACATTTAATAATTTATAATAATGGAGATAGGTTGATCAGCCTGTTAACTTCTTTTGCATATTATGGTAGGATAGAAAGTTTATCCATCTTGAATACTGAGCAAATTGAGTTACACATTTGACAAGAAGTTTTCCCCATGCCTCCTTGCAGAATTTCATTTTGCTATGGTTTACAATGTTATAATCAAAGCCAGAAATTATAATTAAAACTTAAAAATCATTGAGTTACAATGATTAGGGAATTTCTAAATTTTATTAGTAACGCTTTTATATATCATTTGTTATTCTGGGATGCGAACTAATCCTTAAGTGATTCCTTTTAAAAAGTAGATTAGAGGATTGTGTTGGAGGTCAGTGATAGTTGATCGTGTCAACTTGAGTAAGTAATGCCCATTAAATTGACTCAGCATAGTTCTGGGTATGGAAGACCCACCCTATGGAGGATGATCACCAGAATGCTATAAAGGGGAAATGAAGAAGTAAAGATTGTTTCTGTTTTCTTCAGAGGAGTTCCAGTCTATTCCTTCACCTTGGACATTGGGTCCTGGCTTCCAGCATACTCTTCAGCTTCCATCACTAGCCTGTCAGCCTTTAGCCTCCTGATATAGACTCACACCAGACATTACATGGAGCTTCAGGCCTTTAGGTAGATCCTTCAGATCCTCAGTGTGCAGACCGACCTTCTGCACTCTCCCACGCCTAACTCTGTGGACAGCTGTTGTAAGCTAACCTTGTAAATTCTTGCATATTTGTATATCTTGTATATCTGTTTCTCTAGTAATCTTGTATATCTGTTTCTCTAGTAAGCACTGACTAATACAAGGCCCTTAAACTGAGATCAATCTCAGTTTTGATATTTCATTAGTAGAGGTCTTGGGACTCAGCATATAGTCCTCTTCATGGCCATGAATATTTTTTATTACAGTGACAGAATAAAAATTCTGTGCAGCAAAAGGAAAAGGCACATTCATAAGTCAAATAGAGACCAGATACAGGTTTCCATGAATCCTCTCTCAAAAGAGTTACAAAGAACACACATTAGTTAATTCTTCAAGCTGTAAATTGTGTTGAGATTTTTGAAATTTGCGAACCACATTTGTTAGAGACTCAACACCCAGCATTTTTCTTGGGGGCTGGTCACATAGCCACATTGTGCCTAGTGTGTACCCAAATTTTCAACTCCAGAAAACCAGATGTTTACTTAAATTATATTGTTTATACAAATAGTCTAGGAACAGTGAAGCACTGATATTAGTCAAAGTTTTGAGCCTTTTGTAAATCAGAATTTCCAGAAGCAAGCCAAGGACCAACCCTGTAAGTAGACATTTTAAAGGATAATAGAGTGGTTGTTCTGTCTCTGTACTGTTAACTCTTCAGTACAGGGATGATTAAACTTAAGTAAAAATTCTGGAGGTACTCGGTTTATAGTTTCCTAAGAAATTAATTACCTAAGTTAATATGCTTGATTTTGTGCTGTTGTATTAATACTTCATTAATTTAAATGAATGATGTTAATGTGAGCTTAGTCCATACACTATATATTTCCCAAGATCTTCAGAATTAAAGATTAAAAATTTTCAACTTTGAATAAGATATTGGTTATGTGTGCCATCAATTAAATGAAATTTTTGTATTTCATGTGACATTTTCAAATGAATGCCATTTTACTGGGACCTGTATTTTGATATTTCTCTGTGTGTGTGTGTGTGTGTGTCTGTGTTTTCCTGGTAATCAAACATTGGGTCTTACAAATAGTAAAGGCTTTACCACCAAACTACATCCCCAGCTCCTGTGATCTGTGTTTGTTGAGGGAGACAGAAATTGCAGCTGCTGATTTAACCACCATTTCATAGCACACAAAATTACTGAGTATAATGGATTATGTATTGTGATGGACTTGATCTTGATTTATGTTCTCTTGAACTGCAAGTCCCCTGGGGGAAAGAAGCTATTAATCTTTGACTGGTTATTATTTCAGCATATGAAGAACATTTATTAGAGAAAAACACTCTCAGGTCTTACTATGTTTCACATTTCTGTGCCAGAAGAAAGGACAAAATTATTTATTATGCAATTAAAGAACTGTTATTAACAAGAAAATAACTGCAGGATATACGGATCTTCTAGATTCTAATCCAGGATGACTCACGCAACAAGTCTGAGGAATTTGGACACAAATCAATATTCTGGCCCATAGGAATGTGAGGAGAAATGGTGAAGCCTTAAGAAGTAGTCCTTGTTACTTTCTCCTTTCCATTTATACAACCAATGTCACACACTACAGAAGTAGCTTAACTTGGAGAATTGAGAAAGGGATATTTTTTATTTTTAGTTGAAAATGCTTCCCCTATGGGAAATAACTTGCTTTCTAATATAGGCATCATTCAGCAATTATAGGCTTGGTGCCTACTTTGTACCAAATATACATCAAGAGACAGGAAGTGGTGGATTAAAAACTGGTGGTCAACTTCAACATCAGCTGAACTGAATCAGCACGGTGCTCAGTGTAGATGGCCTACCTCAGAAAAGTTGCCAGCAAAAAAGGAAACCTGAGAGTAGCATCTCCTAAATGTTGTTGTTTAGTGCTCTTGGTTATTTTGGAGATGTTGATTCTCCTGGAGGAGCTTGTCATGCTGGCTTCCCAGATATAAACTCAGTTGTTATATTCGGAGGAGCTCAGGACCTTGTTGCTGAGAATGTCTGTGTTTCACTGGGGGAGAGCTCTGGTCCTTACTTTGTTTTTATTTTATTTTATTTTATTTTATTTTATTTTATTTTATTTTATAGATAGTAAAATCCAACAAAACATAACAGAACGAAGTCAATCAAAACAAAGCAGTAGAACTGATACAGAACTTCAAAGAAAGATACTATGAAAACAATAGCTACCATAGTATATCTTGTTATTTTCAGAATAGTTGACCATTCCAACAGGTATAGTAAAATTAAACCAACCAACCAAACAAACAAACAAAAAACCAATAAAACCAATAAAATAATTAATCAGAATAAAGCAAAACAATGAGAACAATATTGGGCCTCGAAGACAAGACAGAAGGGAATCCCCCATTTTTGCTACACTGCGTACTGTCAGCTTCCAAAGAGATGCTCAGGCTGCCAGACCCAGGCCTGCAAAATGAACAAAACAATACTAGCATTTAGTTGTTTTATGTACCTTAGTTGCTATCAATTTAGCCAGACCTCTGAACCAACAGGTTGCTTTACGGCGGGGTGGGAGTGGGGGCGGAGCTTTGTCCTTGATTCTTGGCCCACGTGCCGGTAGGCATACAGTGTGTGTGGGGGTGTCTCATGTTTCTCTTCCTGGGGCCCATGCCAGTTGCACAGTCCCCTGGAAGGCAGACTACTTGTCTTCTGGTTGGAGGCGCTCAGGCCCAACCTGAGAGGCCTATCTCTTTCTCTTCCTGGGGTCCACACTGGTCACACAGGCCCCAGGGAGGCAGACTAGTTGTCTTCTGATTCTCTGGTCCTTACTTTGAACATTGCTTCCTGGCTCTGGAAGGGAAGATGTGTGCTGCTCAATCTCCAGGAGAAGTTGTCACACTGGCTTCCTGATAGGAACTTGGCTGTTCACTTCATTGGAGGGGCTTGGGGCCTTATTGTCACTGAGGATGGCTGTGGTACTTTTCAGGGGAGCCCTTGCCCTTATTTTGAGTGTCACTTGTTGGCTCTAGTGCAGAACCCTCGACCTACTGGCACAGATCCTTCAACCCACAGGCATAGACTTTCTAGCTTCCACCACTGACCTTTGGGACTTCCCAGTGCAGATCCATGAAATAGATTTGCATGTGTCATTGTCATGGGCTTTATGCCTCCAGTTGGACTCATGGGGTGCAATGTCATAAGCTCTAGGTTTTCAGCTGAACTCCTACAGGTTATTGCCATGGGATCCAGGCCCTTGGCTGGATTTTCTAGGTCTTTAGTGTGTGGACAGATTTCTTGCACTTTGTTTGTATTTGACTCCTTGAGTGACCATTATAAATAATGCTATAAATTATGTGTCCTGTATTGTCATTGTTTTTCTTGCAACCCCTGACTACAACACATGGATAGTAGATGAATGAATATGATTGTGCTCTTGAGGACCTAAGATTTTGTGCTAGTGATGTTCAAACTGTAAAATGAATAGTAGTCACCTGGAGATCTTGTTCATACCTGCAGAGTTTATGTAGTATTCATTGTATGTCAGGCACTATTCTAAATCCTTTACAGATATTTATTTTATCATAATAACCCTATAAAGTAAGTTCTGTTATCATCCTTGTGGAAACCAAGGTGAAAAAATGGTAAGTAATGTGCTTATGGTCAAAACTGAATGCTTACTCAGTCTGATTTTAGAAACAGAGCTCTTATCTACTAAGCTATATTTACAGAAAGGTATTTATACTTAACAGTTAAAGAAATATTAAATATATTCAAGTGATAAGCCTCAGTACAAGCTAAAAATTTCTGTGAGCATGTGGAGAAATTAATGTGCCTACTATTTGACTCCATAAAATTGACAACCCCTCTTTTAAGTCTTAGGGCCCATGGCACAGTGATTTTTAAAATAGCACTTTGTATAATAGTGTTATTAACTTAATCTAGTAGGTTTGCTGACAACAACTTGGGCAGTATCCAGGTCAAAAGTCTCTGTAATTAACTGGAGCAGCAATTATTTTCCACATTGAGTTGGCAAGCACTGATAAGTGAGATAGTAACTATCATCTGGTGAATACACATTTTTTTCTGTTCTTGGAAGATTTTAAAGTGAGTATAAAAATATTAAGAAATCTTAACCATAGTACTGATAATTTTAAGATCAAAATCCTGAAGAAATATTTTACACTCCCATGGTCATTGTAACATTATTCACATTATCCAAAAATATAGACATAACTCAAATGTCCACTGATGAATGAATGAAGAAAAAAACACAGCGAATACATACAGTGAAATATTTAACCTTAAAAGGAAGGAAATCCTGACATATGCGACAACATAGATGGACCTTGAGGACATTATACCAAGTGAAACAAGCCAGTCATATAAAAAGACAAATAATGCATGATTCCATTAATAGCAGGCATCTAAGACAGTCAAACACATAAAAACATTTCATGGTGGTTGCTAGACACCAAAATGAGGTAGAAATGGGAGGTTGCTGGTCAGTATGACATTTCACTTATACAAGATGATTAAGTTATAAAGATCTTTTCTACAACATTCAGCCTAAACTGGACAGATATCATATAGTTTTATCTGTATTTCAGTATCTCTAAAACCTAAGGGCTATTTTTAAAATAAAGAAAATTGGTGTTACTATAACTTAAAAAAGTTAATGATAGTTACTTAATACTGTCAAATATACAGTGTTACCACTATAAACTGTAGATGTACTTTAAATGTATTACATGTGTTTCAGCGCATTAAAGTTATTATCCTTACTGGTGGACAAATTATCCCATCTTTAGGCAATTGGACTTCTTCTCTAGTGATTGCTTTGACAGTATGTCCATCTTTATATTTTCTTTTATTTATTTATTTTATTTTAAACAAAAGGAAAGTAAGAAACCAAAGCAAAACAATTTCACATCCAGCCAATAAGAGAGTAACAATTATCAGCACATTGCCTATTATTATATTCACAGAAATTATTGAGGATAAAAGATATAGACATGAAACATTATCCAAAAAATTACTAGCACAAAACTTTTGCCTCAGTGAACCAAGAGAAACCAGCTATATGACTATCTTTTTTGTTATGATTGTTCTATTGTTTTCAAATAAACATTTCACATTAAAAATGAAATCTGAAGAAGACCCTGAGAATACTACTTTTTACTTAAAATTCTTTTTCTTTAACTGTTTTAACTAATTTTTTATATACATAGATTTTGTTTCAATTCATCACACAAGTGCAACAATGCGATGGTTACATACATGTAACTTATTTAGTTCACTGAGAAGTATATTTTCAGCACTCATCCATTTAAGAGTGAAAATGTCTAGTTTATCGTTCTTTATAGCTGAGTAGTATTCCATCACATAGAAATACTGCATCTTTTTTATCCATTCCTCAGTCAAGGGGCGTTTAGGTTGTTTCCAAGATCTAGCTATTATGAACTGGGCAGCTATGAACATAGGTGCACATATATTGCTGTAATAGGATGTTTTTAATTCTTTTGGGAAGATACCCAGAAGGGGAATAGCTGGGTCAAATGGGACCTCCAGTCCTAGCTTTTTGAGGAATGTCCACACTGACTTCCACAGTGGTTGCACCAGCCTGCATTCCTGCCAACAGTGGAGAAGGATTCCTGTTTCTCCACAGCCCTTCCAGCATTTGTTATTGGTTGACTTCTTAATACTAGTCATTCTTTCTGGGGTGAGGTGGAATCTCAATGTTACTTTCATTTGCATCTCTCGAATGGCCAGTGCTGTTGAACATCTTTTCACATATTTATTTGCTGTTTGTAACTTTTCATCTGAGAAGTGTGTGTTCACCTTAGGTGCCCATTTTTGGATTGGGTCTTTAAATCTTGGAGGACTGATTTTTTAAAGTTCTTTATATGTTTTTGATATTAATCCTTTATCTGAGGGACATCTGGCAAACATTTTCTCCCAGATTGTGGGTAGTCTCTTCACACTGTTGGTGGTTTCTCTTGCTGTGCAAAAGCTTTTCAGTATGATGAGATCCCATTTGTTGATTCTTTGTGACAATTCCTGTGCAGTCTGGCTTTTATTCATAAAGTCTTTGCCTACACTAATCAATGTCTTCCAGATTTTTACCTAACCTATCTTCCAGCAGATTTAATATTTGTGTTTTAATGTTGAGATCTTTAATCCATTTAGATTTTAACTTAGTACATGGTGAAAGATATGGGTCCAGTCTTAATCTTTGGTATGTGGAGAGCCAGTTTTTCCAACACCATTTATTAAAAAAAGGCTATCTTTCTTCCAGTGAATGTGTTTGGCTCCTTTGTCAAAGATAAGGTAGCTTAGTGTGTCTGGAGTTGTTTCTGGATCTTCTAATCTATTCCATTGATCCTTGGGTCTGTTTTTCTGCCAGTACCACACTGTTTTTATCACAGTAGCTTTATAGTATAGTTTCAGGTCAGGAATTGTGATGCCCCATCTTGTCTTTGTTGCCCAGGATTGCCTTTGCTATTCTAGGTCTCTTCTTGTTCCAGATGAATTTTAGGATTGTTTTCTCTAATTCTGTAAGATATATTATTGGTATTTTGATTGGGATTGCATTGAATCTGTATAACTGTTTTGGAAGTATGACCATTTTGACTATATTGATTCTTCCTACCCAAGAGCATGGGATATCTCTCCATCTTCTAATATCCTCTTAAATCTCCTTTTTCAGAGTACTATAGTTTTCAGTATAGAGGTCTTTTACATCTTTCATTAGATTGATTCATAAATATTTCATTTTTTGGATGCTATTGTAAAAGGTATTGTTTCCCTAATTTCTCTCTCAGTGAGATTGTTATTCGTGTACAAAAATGCTATTGATTTTTGAGTATTGACTTTGTAACCAGCTATGCTGCTAAATCTGCTTACTAAATCTAGAAGTCTCTTGGTGGAATTCTTGGGATCTTCTAGGTAGAGTATTATGTCATCTGCAAACAATGCTAGTTTAACTTGTTCCTTTCCTATCTTTATTCCTTTTATTTCTTTCTCTTGTCTAATTGCTCTAGCTAAAGTTTCCAGAACTATGTTAAATAAGAGTGGGGAGAGTGGACATCCTTGTCTTTTTCCTGATTTTAGAGTGAAAGCTTTCAGTTTTTGTCCATTTAGTATGATGTTAGCTATCAGTTTGTCATAGATAGCTTTTATCAGATTGAGATAAAGACCATCTATTCCAATTGTCTGTAGAGTTTTTATCATGAATGGGTGCTGGACTTTGTCAAAACCTTTTTCTGCATCTATTGAAATAATCATGACATTTATCCTTGGCTCTGTTAATATGAGGTATTACATTTATGGTTTTATGTATGTTGAACAATCCCTGCATCCATAGGATGAATCTCACTTGATCATGGTGTACAATCTTTTTGATGATTTGCTGCAGTCTATTTGCCAGTATCTTATTAAGAATTTTTGCATCAATATTCATTAGGGAGATTGGCCTGTAATTTTCTTTCTTAGTTGGATCCTGCTCTGGTTTTGGGATTAGAGTAATGCTTGCTTCCAAAAATGAATTTGGGAGTATTGCTTCCCTTTCAATTTCATTAAAGAGTTTGAGAAGTAGTGGTCTTTATATTTTCTGTCACAGACTATGTATTGGGTGATATGCTATATACCCCCAAGTCCTCATGTACTTTTGATAGGGCTGAGTCTGACACTTGTGATCAGTTTGTTGTCTAGCACCAGGATTGATGATGTGACTGCTACACCCGCCCATGGGTGGAGCTGAGATACAGTGTAAGGGAGGCGGGTCTTCCTGTTCAGTGCTTCCATTCTCTCTCGCCAGCCTTGCTGCTTGCGGCTGCCATGAACGGCAGCCCCACCACACCATGCTGACTTGGAGCCAACTAAGTATGACTAAAACTCCTGAAAAATTGTAAGAATAAACATTTCCTTCCCTAATTTTGGGCGTCAGGTATTTTGTCTTGGCAATGAGTGAAAAGTAACTAAGACAGACTATGAAGCCATTATTTCTCCAAAGAGTCTTGGTTTCTTCTCATTACTTAATATTAGAGAATATATCATATCAACATTATTTATCGCTGTTGACGTTAACTTCGACCTTTTGGTTAACACAGTGTTTGTCACTCAATCCTCTGGAGTGAAAAGAATATCAACACACATTATTTGAAAATATTTAAGGGAAATTCATCCTTTCTCCTGAAGTGATTTATTTATTCAATTATTTGTTTATATAACTATGGCATTATGAAAATTTACTTTGTACTTTGGACTGTGATCCAAGACCATGTTATTTATCTGTTGCTGAAATTGTTCCAGCTTTGGCATGTGGGAGCTCTTTTAGGTCAACTACTGTATCCTTTCACATGTCCCACTGTTTCTTTCACCTTCTTTTTAGTCTCTAGCATTGTAAGATGTTCCAAGTCTGTCTTGTGTTTTGCCTGACCCAGGAAGTCATTTCTCTGAAGAATTTATATACTGTAATGAGATTTTGACATGTAAAGTTATATGATAGAGACTGTTATTTTACTTTTAGAATTTTCAAATCCATATAATGAATCCTGATACCATGCCTGTGTATAATATCCCAATAGTCCTGTGCTGATCTAACAGCAGCCTTTTTCATTAAAAACAAAAAACTAACAAACAGATCTCATTATTCTGATCACGTGGAGAAAGAAATCTCAAAAGGGATCTTAGTTTTGATTTATTGAAGATACCTGTATCGAATCATTTTAAGGTATATAGTACCTTTTCTTGCCCATAATATAAACTCTGAAAAATAGAGAATGATGACTAGTTTTCTATATAGGATGAATCAACCAAGACTTACTAGGACAAATGCTGAAGTGACTTCTTTTATTTTTTTTTTCCATACTGGAGATTGAACCACCCCAGAAAAGCATCCTGAGGCATTAAGCAATTGTTCTATCCTCATTTACTCTTATGACTGTTGCCAAATTCATTGATTTTTAAGATGCTGATTTTACTCTGCTGATTCCAAGTTTTTAACTCCTGCAATTTCCTTTTAAGAGACTGATTCATGTTGTAAGAGATAACATTAAAATTTTCCAGGGGATGCATAATTAGGCAGTTTCTTCTCGATTACCAGCCTTCGCAGGGCCTGTAATGCAGCTCATCTGTCCTGCACACATCCATTGATTGTTTCCCATTCTCCTAAGCAGCAACTGAAACCCTTCATCACCCTCTGCAAGAGCTCAATGGAACATTACTCATGTTCTTACTCTCAGAACATGTTCATCTTCTATTAAATTATGGACAAGAGACAACCAGGCCTTAGTTTCTGTGTCAGATAGGATGCTACAATGCAAGCAACAGAAACAAACTTGCAAATTTAAGCAGAAAAGGAATTTATGAGCAGCTATTGGACAGCTCATAAATTGTAAAAGAGAAAGACAGGGTCAGAGTTGAAATTCCAGCAGCAGCAACAACGCCTAAAATACTGTTGCCACCTGTCTCAGGAAGATACTGTTTCTACTAATTTCATACATTACAGGTTGTTTGAGAAACACTGATTACTATAAGTAGAAATCATAGGAGGTACTTCTAAAGCTCTTGTCACTACTGCCTGGAAAATCTGGAGTCACTGCTTCTGTATTAGCCCTAACGAATTGCCCAGAGGTTTGTGTCCTTGCATCTAGTGATCTCAAAACATTTGGGTTGGAGGGATTACAGTTTACTGTGATAATCTGAAGTTCTAATATATAGATACTCTGTAGTGATACTATTATTGCAGATATTTACTTACAATAAACAGGTCTTGGTTCTCCTTGCAATTCCCCCCTTTTTTTAAATCTCCCTTTCTTTTCTCCCCAGTCCCTCGTTATGATTTATAGTAATAACACTGTCTGTATATTTGACAGTATCAAGAAGCTATTATTAAATTTTTTAGTTGTAATAACACTGATTTTGTTTATTTTAAAAATAGCCCTTAGGTTTTAGAGATACTGAAATATGGATAAAGTTATATGATATCTGGAATTTGTCTTACAATCATATAGGATGAAAGAAAAGTGGCTAGGAGTATAACTGTGCCAACACTGGCCAGAGTTGATTGATGAATACATGGATGGAGTTCATTATAAGACTTGGTCTACTTTTATGTATGTTGACATTTTTATGATAAAATTTTAGAAGTTCTAATGAATTAATGGATCAATAAGCAATCATCATTGTTGAGAAAATATGTCCCTCCTGAAAAGTATACATTGCCTATGAAATGTTCATGTCAAAAAAAAAAAACTCTTTGAATCTGGTCAAGATCCTAGACTATGCTTTCCAATACTTTAGCCAATAGTTGTACATGGCTATTTAAATGTGAATAAACAAACTGCAAGGAAGTAAAACTAAAAATTCGTTATCTCAACTATACAAGTAGCATTTTCAGTGTTCATTGGCTATATGTAGGTAGCAACTTGCATTGAACAGTGCACAGAACATTTCCACTGCGGCAGAAAGTTATATTGGTCTTCTCTGTGCTAATTTCTGAACAGAGTAATTGTATTAAATGACACCACAGGGAGGAAATTATCAAAATCCAGATTGTGACAGTCAAATTTCTAATTTAAAAAAATGCAAGAAACATGATGTGGAGGCAAATCAATGGATTTAAAGAGCTAAGAAGTATTTTCACCTCTTGCAATGTGTGGACTTTATGTAATTTTTGATTCAAGTATACTGCAGAAGAAATCACATGACAAGAATAAACATGTGAACAGTAGTTGGATATTTACATTATTAGTATTTCTGTCCCAACACTCTGGAAGGGTGAGCAGGAGGATAATAAGCTCAAGTCAACTGGGTAATTTAAAGACACCGTACTGAAAGAAAAGAAAGAGAGAAAACATGAAAGGAAGGAAAGAAGGAAAGATGAAAGAGAGCAAAAAAGAGAAAGACAGAGAAAGAGAAAGGCAGGCAGATAGGCAGAGAGGTATGCAGGCTGGGAATATAATTTAGTATTAATGGCCTGGATTAAATCCAATACTACAAAAAAGAAAAAAAAGTTATTTTTGGTTGTGAAAATTTGTATTTGATCTTTTAAAAGAATTACTTCAAGCTGGTTGTGGTGGCTCATGCCTTTTATCCCAGCACTCGGGAAGCTGAGGTAGGTGGAACATTGTGAGTTTGAGGCTGGCTTGGGCTATAAGGTGAGCAAGGCCGGCCTGAACTGCATAGTGTGATCCTGCCTCAAAAAACCAGGGCCAAGAGTTTGGCTCAGTGGCTTAAGCACCTACTTGGCAGGTGTGAGGTTGAGAGTTTGATCCCTGGTACTGCAAGGGTATACTGAGTTCAATATACTACTGTCTTTTTTGTATGAAAATGTCCATAACAATACAACAATTTTTTTAATTTTGGCAATTTGCTATGTCTTATGAAAAATCAAAAGACATTAGCATTTTTAGTTTACAAATACATTTGTTCATATTCCAAGATGAGATATGAAGATACATCATAGAACAACTTTTATCATGCAGCTGGGCTAAATCATACCCACTGCTCTAATTGATGATGTACTTTTTATATTTCAATTGGTGATACATGAATCAGTAAACAGCTTGCTCCATAATTATACTGGCAGCAAAAGATGCTTGTTTGACTCTAACAAATTTCCAAAAGTAGTTTCATACTCAAAAGATCTGGAAACACTAATTTGACTAACATCTTTACAACATTTTTAATTGAGAAAAAGAGATGACAGAGGGATGAGGTAAGATGAACATAATAATCTAGAAATGAAAAAAAGCTCTCTCCAGTCATGATGTATATCTGAGGCTAGGAATTATGGCTCAACTATGGGTAAAATATGAATAAAGCTATGACATGGTCAGCTTTTTAAAAAATGCACTGTTATAAATGATGTGCTCCTTGTTAAGATTTCTGGTACTACCATTGGTAAAGAAATAAAGAAAGAAAGTAGTTCTCTTTAACATCAATTTAAGATATTACATATGCAGTGGTTCAGCAGAATGTTTGCTAGGTCTACACAGTATTTTAATCATTAATTTAAGATTCTTTCAAAAAATCAGAAGACCCAGAAACAATTTGCCTACATTTTCCAGGGCCCAAAACAGCTAGAGCTGACTAGTAATTGCCCCCTTTACTATTTATTTATTTAGAAGAGTATAAAACCAAACAAAATAACAAAGCAGTGAATGTGAACTTCAAAACAAGATAGTAGGAAATCAATAATGGCTTCTTGCTTCAAGTGTGTTAAATATATCAATCTATTATCTTCAGCATAATGCCTCTTGTTATCTTCAAAGTAGCTACCTATACCATCAGACCTAATAAAATCAAACAAAACAAAACAGTATAAAAATCAATCAAAAAGAAACAGTGAAAGTGATACAGTAAATTTCAATCACTTCAAACTTGATTAGTGTTAAGCACAGACAATAATATTACAACAAAATCAGGTTCATGCTCTGTAGGTTTCACCTTAGTCCTGCCATACAGTTTTATGTTAAATTAACACATTTTATAGAAATAATTCTTCTGAATTTATTTGGAATTTTTCTCATTATCTTAGTTTTTACTAGTAAGATTTGTATTTTTGCTTGCATGATTGCTTATATACTAATATCTCTATGTCATATTTTTAGTGATTTTTATATTCCTGATGATGAGCAATATTGAAATTCACTAATAGTTTTTCCTTTACTCTTCTTCCATTCCCCATACATCTGATCTGAAGTAATAATATCTTTTAATTATCAGGTAATAACTATAAGGCAGTTAGCTACTTTGAACTACTTTTAATTCCTATTTCTCGTCACTTTTCCTATGTTTCAATAGCTCTATATTATAAGAACATATAGCCAGTTACATATTATACTTTCTTTTTTATCTCCATTGTTCAGTCTTATTTTTACAGGTCAATAAATATTTAATGCTCATATCAGTTCCTATGTTGATGCCCCTCTGGTCATTTTGGTTGTTGGAGGCTCTCTAGAAAATATAGAAGACGTGTATGGAAACAATATTTATTAATTTCTTGAATGTTCATCAGTTTGTCTGTGGTCTTCATATACTTGTATGTCAGTTTGCATGGGTATAAATCCCACAGATTACATTTTCTTGTTTCTATTGTGTTTAATATATTAATCTATTATCTTCAGCATGAAAGGTTGCTTTAAAAAGATCTGATGATAATTCACTATTTCTCTTGAAGTGATTTTTTTTTTTGAGTATTTAAAATCTTTCTTTAAAATTCAATAGACGGGTGTGGACCCCAAGAAGAGAAAGAGATGGGCTTCTCAGGAGCCCGCCCTGCTGGGCCTGAGTGCCTCCAACCAGAAGACAACTAAGTCTGCCTTCTGGTGACCTGTATGACCGGCATGGACCCCAGGAAGAGAAACATGCGCCCCCCCTCCCCCTGCCATATGCCTACTGGCACGTGGGCTAAAAATCAAGGACAAAGCTCTGGACTGCCCCCCCCCACCCCGTAAAGCAACCTGCTCATTCAGAGGTCTAGCTAAATTGATAGCAACTAAGGTACA
Organism: Dasyprocta punctata; assembly: GCA_004363535.1. Taxonomy (NCBI): domain Eukaryota; kingdom Metazoa; phylum Chordata; class Mammalia; order Rodentia; family Dasyproctidae; genus Dasyprocta; species Dasyprocta punctata. The sequence goes on from RJWM01003378.1 coordinate 15,032, forward strand.
TAAAACAACTAAATGCTAGTATTGTTTTCTTCATTTTGCACGCCTGGGGCTGGCAGCCTGAGCATCTCTTTGGAAGATGACAGTACACAATGTTGCAAAAATGGGGGATTCTCTTCTGTCTTGTCTTTGAGGCCCAATATTGTTCTCACTGTTTTGCTTTATTCTGATTTTTTTTTATTGGTTTATTGTTTTGTTTTGTTTTTGGTTTGATTTTACTATACCTGTTGGAATGGTCAACTATTCTGAAAATAATAAGATATGCTATGGTAGCTATTGTTTTCCTAGTATCTTTTCTTTGAAGTTCTGTACCAGTTCTACTGCTTTGTTTTGATTGACTTCGTTCTGTTATGTTTTGTTGGATTTTACTATCTTTAAAATAAAAAAAAATAAATGAAGTTCAATAGTTTTACTAGAATATGTGTTGGTTAATGTCTCCAAGAATAGCATGTCCTTTTCAGTATGTATTTTCAAGATTCGTTTTTTAATTTCAGGAAAATTCCCTTGAATCCTACGTTTTTTATTCTTTGTTTTCTTCCATGGCTCTGTTTTCCCTGCTTAGGTGTTTCTAGTATACTTACATAGAATCTTTGACTCTTTTCTATAACTCCCCTCAAATTCTTTCTATCTCTTTCTCTATTTCTTTTAAATTTTATTAACATTTTCTCCTTTTAATTCTCAATTTCTCTTGAGCTTTTTCCTGTTTATGCTTTTCAAAAAGTTTCTACGAATTCTGTACTGAGTTCTCTGTTTTAACCCATGAACTATTTGCTTTAGAAAAGCACATTCATGTATGAGAAAAACTCTAGGATCAAATGGGTAATGCTGGGCCAGGGATTTAGCTCAGTGGTTCAAGGTCATGAGCTCAATCCCCCGGTACCAAAAAAAAAAAAAAAAAAAAAAAAAGTAATGGTAAAGCTACTACTGTTATAATGAATATTTACCAAATGCATATTCAATCTAAAAACCAAGTCACTTACACTCTTAATTAGATGTCTGGAGGTAAAGAAAGAGCCAAAGACTGGCTGAAACTCATGAGACCATTTTCTAATGCCTTCTATACTACTGAAGGTTGTGTTACTTGTATAACTAGAGTTAAGTTGTTATTTAAGCAAATCCTTCTTCCAATGTTAATGTTTAGAACAAAGGCAATAGTCTTTCCAGAAGAGGTATTCCATTGATAAATATGAAAAAATACCAGAACATTGAAGAGGAAGTGACGGATAATGGCACAAAAATGGACATGAGATAATTGGAATAGAATAGAGGATGCACAAGCATATTCCACTTTTGATGTTTGACAAAGAGGTCAAAAACAGACACCAGAGAGAAGATAACCTTGTTAATAAATGGCGTTGGGAAAACCAGCTGTCCACATGCAGAAGATTGACTCTAGATCTGTATCTCTCACGATGTACTAAACCAAGAGCAAAATGGATCAAATAACTAAATAGCAACTCTCAACCTACTGGAAGATAAAATAGGTAAAACTCTTGAAGTCATAGGTATAGGCAAAGGCTTCTTGACCAGAACCTTATTTGCACAGCAAATAGTATTGCAAATCAACAAATGGGATCATATCAAATTTAAGTTTCTGCACAGCAAAGGGAATGATCAACAGAGTGAAAAGACACCCTCAACAATGGGAAACAATTTTTGCTTGGTATTCCTCAGACAGAGGACCAATATCTAGAATATAGAAAGAACTAAAACAAAACAAAACAAAACAAAAAAATCAGACCCTCGAAGTAAAACACTCAATTAAAAAATAGGCAAGTGAAATGAATAGATACTTTACAGAAGAAGAACAAATGGCCAACAAATACAGGAGGAAGTGCTTAACATTGCTGGCTGTTACAGAAATGCAAATTAAAACAACACTTAGATTCCATCTTATTCAAAAAAGAATGGCTGCCATCAAGAAATCAAATAATGACAAATGCTGGCCAGACTGCAGGACACTTGGTGGGAATGTACAACCACTATGAAAATAACATAGAGATTCTTCAATAAACTAAAAAATAATGTAGAGATTCTTCAAAAAACTAAAAATAGAAATTCTATTTGACCCAGTTAGTCCTCTTAAATATTACCTTCCCTGAAAGATTTAAAAACAACATATTACAGTGATATATGCATACCCATGTTTACAGAAGCACAATTCACAATTGCTAAATCTTGGAAGTAAACCATATATCCATTGGCAGATGAGTGGAATAAAGAAAATGTGTCTATTTATACACAATGGAATACTACTCTGCCATAAAGATAAACTTGAGTCATCTGTAGGAAAATGGGTGCCCCTCAAGACTGTAATGGTAAGTGAAATAAATCAGAACACACAAACTTAAATATCACATGATTTCTCTCATATGTGACCCAAATTATAAAGAAAGAACAAAATAAAAGACAGATAATAGGAAGAAGAGTAACCGATCTTTTTCTGGGAAAAAGATCAAGAGATAGAGGGAGGTTGCGGGGAGGGAAAGGGGATGAAAAAAGAAATTAAAATGTGGTATGTACATGCACCAACTCCATACAAGGAAAATAAACATTGTGTACTGTGATCATGTACTAATAAAAATAAAAACAAAAAAAACAAAAAACCAAAAAGGACATGACAGTGAATCTTGTTTTCCCAAATAGCAAATGGTTTCATATTATAATAGTAGAGCAATAAAATAAAGTCTATGTCCCCAAGGCTTACTCTACACACTTGCTTTTGGCATTCATGCCTTGGCTTCTCATCCCTCTGGCATGATTTCTGACCTGTTAAGTCCACTGGTATCATGGTTTGTGTTCGGATGCCCCCTGCCAAGCCTCATGTAATCATGGATGCAGCTAGGGCCGGGAGTTTGGCTCAGTGGCTTAAGCGCCTGCCCTGGCAGGCGCGAGGCTGTGAGTTCAATCCCCGGTACCGCAAAAAAAAAAAAAAAAAAAAAAAAAAAAAAAAAAAAAAAAAAAAAAAAAAAAAAAAAAAAAAAAAAAAATCATGGATGCAGCTGAGTTTGGCATTCCTAATGGGTTTGTTGTCTGGCGCTGGGATTGCTGGTGTGAGTGCTGCACTTGCCCAGGGATAGAGCTGGCCTACAGTGTAAGGGCAGGAAGAAGGTGTGTTTTGCCTTGTTTTGCTCTGTTTGGGCTTGCTGTTTGTGATGGCCATGAATTGCTGCCCAGCCATGCCATCCTGCCCTGCAGCCAAGTAAGTATGGACTGAGACCCCCAAAACTGTAAGAAATAAACCTTCCCTTGCTTCACTTTGGGCATCAGGTATTTTGTCTCAACAATGAGAGAAGAGTAACCAAGACAACTGGCTTATTACAGTATGGGAAATTTATTTTGTGATCACAATCATGGATTTCAGCATTGTGAGGAGTTTGGACAGGTAAATATCCTGATCATTTAATACATCATCTTCTTTGTTGGCAATTTTGAATATAGGGGTCATTTTCTGCATGTCAGAGTTTACTCTAAGGATCTCCCCATTCCTGGAATGAATAGTCATTAGAAGTGAATACAAATCAACAACAAGCAATTCAGCAATGCACATTACCTGGTTCTGTCTTTTATCCATGTCAAATTTGTTTCTTTGAAGTAGGTCTGGAATAGTCATTTCTGACTCAGAGGACTTTCAAACTTTCTCGATTTATCAAGTTGGACATCTGAATTTCTTTCTACTATATGCCACATTTCTTTCTTTGCAGTGTACTGTAAGCCTTAGTATTTTTGTTTACACAAGATAGCCTTTCTCAATGTTCTACCTTCCTTTGCCCTTACTTCTCCTGCTTTCTTATTGTCTTCTTGCTCAATGAAAGCTATCATGTGTTTAATTTGCTATTACATGTCAGCATTGCTAAGAGCCATTGCAGAGATGAAGCAAGTCTAGAGAATAATGTGCTCAAGTCAAAGTCTGAAAGGCAGGATGAAAGAGATTTTAGAGAGAAATTTAAAGAAAGTCTAACTTTATTGCTTATAACCCTAAATTTTGGTTCTGTTATCACTCATTTTTGAATTTTGCTGGCTTATTCTTCTTTCATGGCTTCTTTCATGGCTTCAATATTTATCTTAATTTCTTTAAACTTTTTTCATTTCTATTATTTTGAAATACTACCTTTTATAGTTTAACATTTTGTTGGCAATTCTGAAGCATTTTAGTCCATTTTATGTGGATTTTATTCTGCCCACTAGTCTCCTGTTTCTTATAATAATTTTGCATGAAATATGTCCAAAATTTTTATGTTTATTTTGAAATAAAATATATTTTTCTATACTTTTCTAATGGGAAAGAGGCTTCAAGGATATAGATTTTGTAGATTTCCTGTTCTAGAACTTGTCTTCTGTTGATTTTACAGGAACAAGAAAAAAATATATGTAGCTTCTTTTAGAGATCTGCCTATTATTGTGTGTTTTTTTTTTCAAGGAAAGCAATAGATCTCTCAGTAAGGGAGAATTAATTTGAAACAGAGAATGTCATAGTGGGTGGATAGCACAGGAGTGATATTTTAATCAAAGGCATATATTGAATTTAATGATCCAAAACAGAGATTAAAAATTTTTCTCTAGAGTTATAGGCCATAGTCACTCTGCTCTAAATAACTCTTTCTACACACATTGTAGCAGTGATGAGAAAATTTAGTGATTCTCTAGTCTAATGACTGCCCCAGAGCTTCTTGGTTTTAACTACTTAGATATTATTTCTTGTTTCTTCCACCCTCCTTCCCACTCACCCCAACCATTTGCTTAAAAAGAAAATTTCTAGGCCATCTTTTTTAGTGTTTTCTTTTACATAACTGCACTACTAGATAATTACTTTGGAAAATTTCTCTATGAAGCCACATATATTTTTGAAGAATTTGTTTCAAGAATTTTGATGAGAACTAATTTTAAATTTCCTAGAGTTTGTCAAGAATACTTTATGTATGCATTGTCTACTGATGAGGTCATGACCCAAATCAATACACAGTTTATTCATTCTTCTGTTTGATACTTGTATAAATAACTTTCTGCCTCTATTAGGGATTCTTATTAAATAACACTTTGGTATGGGAGTCCTAAGATTCCACCTATATATTAACCAAGGATGAAAGTTTGGGATTTTAGTTTTGGATTTTTAGTTTGCATTAATGACTTCAAAATTCACATCTCTAGCTCATATCTGTTTCCTGGTTTCAAAATTACGTTCAGTTCTAATGATTCTCTGATATTCCACATACACTTAAAATTTCAAATGCCCAATTTCATTTCATCTCTTTGCTTTCTCAACAACTTTCTCAGCCTTCTATATAAAGCTAGGGGGCAAGAAATCTTTATATACCCTGAATAATGCTGTTTCCAAATAGTCTAGGGTGGTAGCACTTTTATTGATACAATTCCCTTAAGAACTTTGGGCTTATTCTATAAATCAGATTAAATTTACCTTATGTTTCAGAAACCACATCTACAACTAGTTTTAAGATGGACTTCTATTTTTTAGCTTTACTGCTGGTTCCATAAGAATAGTACATCTTTAAGCATGTTTTGTTTTTATTTTGGTGATACTGAGGATTGAATCCAAGACTGTCATACTGAGCTATATTCCTAGTCCTTTTTTATTTTTATTTTTTAAGACAGGATCTTGTTAAGTTACTAAGTTGCCCAGACTGGCCTCAAAAGTTGCCATTCTCTTGCTTCAGCCTCCCAGACTGCTGGGATTACAGGGGTGTATTACCAAGATGGTATCTTTAAACTTTTAAGAAGCTATTGTATTTCACATAGGAAAAAACAATGTAATTTCTTATAAGCTTTTAAAAGGCCTATTACAGACATACTTTTGATTTGATATTTATACTACGGAGAGTTTAGTTTGAGAACCTTGTATTTGCCTGAGAACTTGGAAATAAAAGGTCACTTATTTTCCAGACTGGCAAATTGTAACCTCTCTACAATTCTCTATCTTCTGTTTGCAGATGGGCCAGTTCTTTTCTGAATCCATCTCTTTCTTGATATACTTTTTATATGTAGCTGACACTCAATTTTCTTCTTGGAATCTCTGTCAAATCCAAAAGTCCATCACATGGTACTTTTACCACTACATGAATCATTAAAAATTTTTCTGTAGCAGTTTCTATGCCATTTTTCCAGTCTTTGGAAATTGTTATCATGCTATTTCTCTACCCTCCCCTAACAGTTTCCTTCCCATCTGCCATGAAGCTGAAATCAATACCACATAGTTTAGGGTTTTGTTGTGATACTATCCCTGTTTTACATAGTGTGAGTATTGCAGCTGCATTTCCCTTTTCTGCATCCCTTAGTGGGGACGTGCCTTGAGGAGGCCAAGACATTTCTGGGCATGGATCATAGTAGGTATTCAGTAAATAATACCTAGTAGGTAAATGGTGACTCTTAATTTCAGAAGACCTTCCAAAACATCATTTTTATCTCATATCTATTACTTAGTATCTACCTATTTCATTTACTTTCTTAACTATATTCTTTAGTAGGATATCATACAATCTGTACAAATGTGAGATGTGGGCCCTATTTGAACCAAAATTTTCCTATCTACAAAATGTAGTTCTTAAAATAGATTCTTAATGCCTGCATGACTCGTTTTTTTTTTTACCTGTAAAATAAGAATAGTAATAGTACTTATATAACTGAGGTGAGCATTCTTGTTCAGAGAAAGAACTCACTAGATAGTGGTTATTATTGTTATTATTTCAATTGTAGATAAAGGCATGACAGATTCACAACACTGGCTGCTTCTAGAAAGAAATGAATAGCTGGGAAAAGAGGTGGAAAGGAAATTCACATTTTGTGGGTAACTTCTGAATACTGTACCATCTACATAATATTACCTATATCAGTCAGCTTTGTGTTACTACAGTGAAATATCTGAAGCAACTAATTTACACAGAGAAAAGGTTTATTTAGCTCAGTTTTGGAGGTTCAAGATCAGTCCAAGAGCAGACAGACTCTATTTGTTTGGAGTCTGGTGACCTTTGTGGATGGTGGCACATCGTGGAGGGAGAGTGTGTTAGAGGAAATTGTCACCTCCAGAGCAGGAACAGAGAGAAAAGTGACCAGGGTCCCTCAGTCCCTGTTGAGGGCCTGACCCTAACGATCTCAGGGCCTCTCAGCACTTCCCAACAGTGCCACTCTAGAGACCAAGCCTTTGATACATATATGGATCTTTAGGGAACACTCAACGTGGAAACCACAGCATTATTTATTGAAAGCAATGATTGAATTTTTAAAAACTATGTCTGTATTTGTTTATTTTAATCTCTATTATTATTAATAGCTTGAATGATGTATAGCAAAAAATCTTGGGATACCTCACTGATAACAAATGTAAAATAGTTTTATTTTAAAACATTTTAGAGATCATTGAATTAGCAATTAAATAATTTATAAGAGGGCAGTCTTATAATACGAATATTATTTTCAGTTGTAAAGGTTTTCATTAGATTAAGGAGAAAATAGTGAATAATATCAATGTAAATCCACATAATTTTGAAGAACATAAGTATGAGGTATTACTCAATGATGGAGTGTACCACCAGGGAAGTGTTTAATTGCTTCACATTATTCAAATATACAGTGTTTTATAACTTGTGGTTTCTCTCACATGCTTGGTTGATGTGGAGCTGTCTATGCAGAAAGCACACGTTAAGTAAATGTTCATTTTCATTTTGTTTCCTTTCATCTTTCAAATAGGCTTTAGGGCAACAGAGTTTTCAGACAACCAAAGGCACTTAAACCTCCATGAAACATAATTCTCAATTATGTACAAGACAAAAAAGGGCGGTGGCAAAATTATCCCAGCTTTATGGTAGGAAACAAAAGTCTGTTTCCTTTGTAGAAATTTTTAATGTCTAAAGGAAACTAATTCTGTCCTTTGGGATTGAAGAAAACTCTAAATAGATTTATTGTCCAGGTATTTATTAATTACTCTTCCAGCGCCACACACTGTATGTTTGATTAGCATTCGGTTGCTATCTACCATATCCATTCTCTATGTTAATTTATCAACTTATTTTGAACTTTCATTTCCTTGTCTAAAAAAGCAGTAGCACTTTTATAATTCTTGCCATTCATTTGTCTGTGGGGAGCATTAAGAAATAGTGTCTATATTTGAGTGTGGCAGAAATACAAACATAATTACTTAAATTTTTTGTAAAAAATTGTCATAAATGATATCAAAAGACAAGATACAGTCAGTGTCTCTGAATATGTAATGTTTGTTTAAAAAAAGAAATCTGTGTTTGCTCTATATTCTGTCCAAAAAAAGATGATAATCCAGGAAAACTATGTGAAACATATGTTACACAAAATGTTACTCTCGTTTCTCTGGAGAGATTCTATAATGTAATCTCAGTTAAAAACTAGGAAAAAGCATCAAATCCTTTCAGGAGAAATATTGATGATCAACAGACATAAAAAAGTAGATTTTTAGCATTCTACCACCCAAATGACAAGCAGGTGGGTTAATACATATGTTAATATCCTTGAATTAGCTATTCCACAATATGTATATTTCCAAACATAATTTACATAATAAATTCATATAATTTTAGCTGTTCATTTATAAAAAAATAAAGACTATGTTTGCTACATAAATAAACACAAGGGGAGGAGGGATGGAGAAAGAATGAGAGAGGAAAAGAAAAGAAAAGAAAAGAAAAGAAAAGAAAAGAAAAGAAAAATGAAGCCTGGAAGTTAGGAATATAGAGAATGAAAAAGCAACAGAAAAGAAAAGCAAATAATTTCTACTTTCTACTGTACTTCTATAAGAGTAACTTTTTTTTTTTTTAGAATACTTACATTCTTATTCTCTTTGGGTTTCCCCATGAAATTTTTTTCTCATTGAATTCTTAACCTATTTTTGTTCTTTCTCTTTTCCTTTGATAAATTTACTCCGATATGTTTACCTATATTCCACAAATGTTGACATAACCTACTTTTGTTGTCCTTTGATTCCATACAATTAAAATTTTCTCTTAAAATTTCTTTTTCTTTTTCTTTTTTTGGGTACCAGGGATCGAACTCACGATCTCATTCTTGCAGGTGGGTGCTGAGCCGCTGAGCTATCCCCAGTTATAATTTCTTTTTAAATTAAAGATTATTCAATACCATGTTTTTAACTTTCCAAATATATGGATCTTTAAAAATAGTTTTGATTTATGAGTTATATTGAATAATAATCAGAAATCTTGGTTAATGAGAAACATTCTGTAAATGTTTTACAAGCGTTCTATAGTATTTTATTTATTGCTTATATTTAAATTTATAAATCTTATTGCAATCTTTAAATTTGATTATATTTCCTTTACTTGATCTTATACTATCTCTGAATATGATTTGTTAAAGTCTCCAACTAAAAATGTTGCTGCATTTATTTTTCCTGTCACTTTTTTGGTTGATACCTTGTATATCTGGGACAATATTATTTGGTATATGCATGCACTTTAAAAGTGATAACATATTCAATACTTTTAGTGGTAAATAATTAAATTTTATTTAATCTTTATTGGAATCACTCTCCTAGCTTTCTTTTCATTCATATATTTGTGACATATTTTCTTCTGCTTATTTTTCACTGTTTCTATATCTTTTTTTTAAACAGTGATTTTGCAAATAATACATTCATGGGTCTTTAAATCTATATCTTTTGGTTGGTAACACTTACTAATTTACATTTCTTGTAGTTACTATGGAGTTACTTTTTATTTTTCATTTTGTATTACCCTCTCCCTTTCAGTGTCTTTTCTTTATTTCTTTTATTCACTTTCATGGGTAGATCAAACATTTTGCGTTTGTTTTGAAAGTCGTGTACTCTATATTTCTCTATATTTGATTTTTTAGTGGTTACTCTTTATTTATTAAATTTTGTGTGTGTGGGTGTGTGTGTGAGTTTCTGGAGATTCAATGAACTACTTCCTCAGCCCTTTTTTATGTTTAATTTTGAGATGGCTTCATTTTGTCACTAAGTTGATCAGGTTTGGCTTCAACTTACCATCCTCCTGCTTTAGCCTCTGAGAGTGCTGGGATTACAGATGCACTTCTGTACCAAATTCTTTATTGATCTCTATTTTCTGAAAAAGACAGGTGCTGCCTAGTGTGGTGGCATATGCCTGTATTCCAGGTACTTGGACTACATAGTGAATAGCTTCCTATGTGCTCAGTTTCTTCTGACCACTTGCTTACCTTTCTGCCTGGTGTTCTCAACAAGAACAGTGCTTCTCAAACTTTCAGTTGCTTTTGAGTTGCCTGATGATCTCATTCAAATACAGACTCATTTGACTAGGATGCCTATGTATGAGGCCCTGGGTTCAAATCCTACTGGTAGGGGGAAAATCTGAATCAAATAAAGACCAGCTTTGCAAATACTCTTGAAGGAGCACTTCAATAATGAAAAGAATTACTAAAAGTGTAGGTAGAGCTGGATGTGGTAGTATAAACCTCAATCTCAGTGCCTTGGAAAGCTGAGGCAGGAGGAGACCCTATCTCTCAAAAACAGGGGAGCAGGCTAGGAAAAAGTGTACCTTATGTAAAGTTATTATAGTGAGAGATTTTAATACAATTTTTTAAAAATCAAGTAGATGTAACAGATGGAAATAAGTGACCACATAGATGAACTGAATAAGGTAAGTATGTTTAGGAAATGTATTTAGTTTTATTTACTTCACTAAGGGTCTGCATTTCCCTCTACTCAGAAAAAAAGGAAGAAATAAAATATCCATAATAAGAGTTAAAGAAAAAGTTTTAAGGAGGAGGAAATAATCTCTGAAAAGTTCCCTTACATTTGACAGTCAGACACAGTAGATTCAACAGCTACTTTTCAAGACTACATACATCTTTGATTAATAAATCTGTGCATACCTATCAGTACTTGGGGTATATGTCACAAGTTTAATCTCAGTTTAAGTGGAAATAAACTACGAAGGTGAAGCAACACAATATCTTGCAAAGGCCACTGTTATATAACTGAACAAGGAATCAGTACAGATAAGAGTCTAAAATGTGCTTATTTACTTTGTAAGTCCTTAATATGATTAAGAATGAGTTGTTGTTTACTTGGGTCCTCAGTACCTAAATTATGATAAATGCTAAATAATGAATGTACACATAAAATGAGTAAACTAGTACCATTTTTTTATAAATTACTCTTAGTATTAATGAGGCAGTAATTGAAGGATATTTTACTATTTTTATTACAGAAATACATGATTATAAAAGTTAAAAAATAAATATATACAATAAAAACTGAAGTACTCCTTTTATCAATTTTTTTGGTGGTTCTGGAAATTAAACCCAGGACCTTGTGAATGGTAGGCGAACACTACCTGTGAGCTATACACTTTTATCAACTTTTCAACCTTCCAAATTTATACCATTCCACAGAGGTAACTGCTATTAAGAGTCCGTTGCATATATTTTTGAATCTTGCACAATACATTTATGTTCAGATGAATACACTAATACATACACTTGATTATGTAGCTTTTTGAAAAGAAAATATAAATAGAATCATATATTGTTCCACAATTTGCTTCTTTTTTTTTTTCACTTGTCTTGGAGATCTTTTTATTTCAGTAATTTCTTTTGTTTATATTTACTCGTGTCATGGAATTTTACAGGTGAATATACCATAACTTAATTATTGTTTTGATGGACACTGCAGATTCTAATTTGGGAGTAAATTTAAATATTTCATCACTGAGTATGTGTGTTACAAATTTCTAGGAGATTAACTTTTAACAACATAGAAGATTTCTACTTAAACCAGTAGTATCTCTTCTTATTAACTGGTTAAGTACTGCATAGGCCATTTTTTGAGACGATTATGTAGTTTCACTCACGTGATCTTCTAATGTAGCAGCTTCATCAATTTTTTAAACATTTGAATAATTTAAATAAATTTTAAGGCTGTAGCTGTAAACTCAGTGGTAGTACACATTCCTATGTGTGTCTATTTATTAATTTTAAAACATTTTTATGTTCTTAAGTTTGCAGACATATTTTATATGCATTCATGTGCCACATAATGACATTTTGGTCAACAACTGACTATATACATCAGTTGTCTCATAATATTATATTGCCTAGTGATGTCATCTTAGTTTATGGAAGTACATTTTATGTTTGCACAATGATGAAGTTGTCCAATGATCAATTCTTAGAACTCTCTCTTTAGCTAAGCAGTACATGCCTCTATATAAGATATGTCTATAAACTTATCTCACACATAAATCTAGATATGTATTGCTGGATTTAATTTGTAAATTCTATCATGTAATTGGTATACATGTGTGTCTGTGTGTGTGTGTGTTATTGGGGACTGAATCTAGGGCTTTGCCTTGAGTTATATCCTTAGCCCTTTCTTCGTATTTTGAGACAGGGTCTTGTTAAGTCACTAAGTTGTTCAGGCTGGGCTTGAACTTGGGATCCTCCTGCTGCAGCCTCCCAGAGTGTGTTAGAACTACAAGTGTGGGCCACTATACTGGTCTTCCATTGTACTTCTATATGAGATTGGTTTATCATTTCTCTCTTTTCCTTCCCTCCCTCCCTTACTTTCTCCTTGCCTTCCTCCCTTCCTCCTTCCTTGCAACTGTTTTCCAGAATTGATATTCAGCTATGGTAGTGTCAGGGAAGTTTTTCAACTGTTGCTCCATTCAGTAGTATTTATAATAACATAAGGAATTTTCTTATTACATAAGTGTGAAATAATTTCCAGAGCGACTAGGATGGAAGTGTTAACTCTTTTGCTGTTCTTAGTGCTGTAAGAATATTTCTTGTGCTGCAGTAGTCTTTTGCAACCTCAAGGAGAGGGGAAAGAGCCTGCTTGTCTTGTCACTAGGTCTTGGCCAATCCCAATGAATGCTTGTACACACACACACACACACACGTGCATGCACACACACACTCAGAGACATACACAACCGAATGTGCTAGTCTCTAGCTATAGAGCAACAAGAATTTTTCTTTTCAGGCAATAGGGTGGTCCTTAGGATTTTGGGAATCTTTGACCTATCTGATTCTTTTTTTAAGACAGGTTTTTAAGAGTATCCAATTTAAGACCTACTTTTGGGAGTTTGAAACATTTAGCTTACAAGGTTTCTTTGTTTTCCTGCTTCAGGGCTCAAAAAAAAAATAATGCCAACCACTTGCCAATTAATATTTCTGCCAGTACTTGAACCCATACCTGCCTTTGTAGTCTAGCCCACCTTGTTAGCTAAAACTCAGACCCACATAGAGATCAGGAATGAGATATAAAGAAAGACTGCATCGTCTGGAGACTAGTTTGTGCGGATGCCTGGAGAGATCGTCCATTTTTACTAATCAAGACTGCTTTTGTTTTTAACTTCCATTTCTCCCATGACACACATAATGTTAATTCAGACCACGCCAATCCTCACTTCTTCCCGTCAACTGGCTGATGACAGTTTTCTCCTCTGTTCTGTAGATGAGACAGCTTGTCAGGCAGCGGCTTCCATCTCTGATTGGAGAGCTCAGTTTCAGCTCTCAGCTTCTATTAGCTTCATTTCTAATCCCACCTGGATATTAAAACATCTTCCCTAGCCAGTGAAGTCTATTTCTAGATTTAGTACCTCATAAGCCATTAGTTTCAGTTGCACTTACCACTCTGGTTTTGGCTTAACTCCTCATTTCTGGAATCTGGAAAAGTCTTTCTTGTTTTCATAGCAACTTAGAATTTGTTCCTATTGATTGCAATATATATATATATATATATATATATATATATATATATATATAGTTTTTTTTCGGTACCAGGGAGTGAACTCACAGCCTCGTGCTTACCAGGCAAGCGCTTGAACTGCTGAGCTAAACCCCCAGCCCATGAATGCAATATTTTTATATATTTGGACTGTATTGGTATAATGAGACCTATACCAAGCCAACTGGTTATGTGAACCAGGAATTCAATTATACTATATAGTCTGCACAACAACAAACACATTTTATTTTTTAAAATTTCTTTCTGGCATCTCCGCTTTCCAGCCTTGGGCTGGATCTGATGATGTCTAGACTTTCTCTAGTGCTATTATTTTGGGCCTTGGCTATATGTCCTACTAGGTGTAGCCAGGGTAGCAGTCAGCACAGTCACCGCCTTGCCATTCTCCTGACAGCAAGGCCTGTTTCATGTGCTGCTCTTCCCTTGGCTGCATGAAAAGACAGGCTGCTGATCCCTTTGCCATACAGGTCATTTTCAGAGGCTGTTTCTGACTTCTGCCTATCTTTCCCCTTTCTTCTTTTTCTCTTTCTCCATGATGGACATGAGAACATGCTGAGGGCTTGCAGGTTTCTGGGCAACTCCTGGGAAAAGGCAGCATTTAGGCTTCTGTTTGGGGTTCTATGGTCCCCTTTCACCAGCTCAGCCAAAGGAGACACAAGCAAGATATCCTCTCTGGAGATCCACAGGACCTAGGCCCTCTTCTTCCCTCCTTCTTCTATTCCATCTTCCAAGTTTGGGGGAAACTTCCTTTAGTATCTAGAGCAAGAGAAACAAACTCTTAAAGCATATATTCTAAATCTATTGCCTGTGCCAGCTCCTTAGCTTTTGAAGCCTGAAGGCTAAGAATGGACTCTTTTGTTCTCTGTGTACTGCTGTGTCATCCCTTCCTTGAAGCAGGAAGATGGAGTGCCCCAGCTGCCTGGGCTGGGGCAAGGTCACAGGGAAGAGGGAACAATGGAGGAGAACCCTTCTGGCATCTGAAAATCATATTAAATCACAAATGTTCATGTTGTTTACCATCCTCAGCTAGAACTCCATCACAATTTTTGGGAGGCGTTCTATTATTTTCTAGCATTTTGTAATTAACTGATGGATCTATTTAGTATATTAACCAAAAATTAGCTCAGTAAATAAACTGGCATATGACCTCTGTGATAATAACTTTTTTTTACTCGAGTTTCTTAAATTCAAATTAACCATTTAGTCAAGTCAACACATTCATTCATTCACTATTCATTAAGTACCTAGTAATTACCACTATTATGCTTTTTGTTGGTGGAAAATCCAAGACAAATCAAACACTCCCTTCTCTCAAGATTCTTTTTTTGTGGTGGGAACACAAACACTCACCCAGTAATTATAAAGAATGTACTAAGAGCTAGATAGCAGATTGTATAGAAAAGGCGGCAAAGAAGAGACTAGTAACTCCAGGCCCAAAAGTAAGAAATATATTTTCAGAAGCAATGACCTTTGACTTGAGTCATCAATATGTGAATAGGTAGATGAATAAGTGTTTAAATAGTGAAAGGTGGATGGATTCAAATTGTGGAGTCAAAGAGAAGGCAATCAGGGAGAAGAAACCAGGAAGCCCCATAAAGACAGCTGCCATACAGGAGAGGTTGTCTGAACGTGAGAGAAGGGGAGGGAAAAGGCAAATACAACTGAAATGAATTGAACTTTGTGTTTAGTGAGATATCACAGGGAAGAAAAGAGGGAGAAAGTGGATGTGGGGCTTACAGAATGTGGGGGGAGAGATTGAGAGAGTACCTTTGTGATCAGACCCTTACATTTCTCATGTGGTATAAACTTTTAAAATAAGATTTGACTATATCTTACATTTTAAAATTAGTATTGACACCATTAATTTAGATTAGAATATTAGAGGAGCATTTTAAAAATATGTATGTGAAATTTATTTTGGGGTACCACAGGTAGAGATCCCTACAAGACTACTCAGGAGAGATTTCCATCAAGTTGTTGGAAATGCTTTTCAGGAGCATACTCATTCTTTGGCCCTTTTTCTGGGGGTAGGTTTGGCCGAGAGTGTAAGGGACTGGGGGCCAGAGGTGGAATTATCTCATCATTCACCAAACATCCTACTGTTGCATATTCTGTGCAATAGCTACCCAATGTTTTAGTATAACCTTGTCCTATATTTTTCTAAATTCCTGCCATCGATATACAATTGAGTACTTTTTATGTGCATCTAATTCTGTAAGTTCTGCAGGTGAAATGATGGCAGGAAGTTACGAGTTTACCATCTAGTTCATATATGTACTAAGTCAAATGCAAACATCTGGAAAACAACAGATATTAAACATGTACTAGCATATAATAATTTTATTTGACAGGGTAGGATAATACAAGGTAGCAAAGAAGCCTGGAATCTCAGTGGTTTAGCAGAGCAAAAGTTTATTTCTTATGCATAAGGAGTCTGCTATGTGCCCGGCAGACTGGTGAGGACAGCCGTCTCAAGAATGGTGGCTCAGCATTCTGGACTGGGCTGATCACAAGTCACTTCCACATGGACATGTTTTCATCGTGAACACTGCAGAGCAAGAGTGGGTTGTCAACTACTAGACTGGCAATTAAATACTTCTACTCCATATGTGACTCAAGTCACTTCTGTTCACATTTCACTGTCCGAACAAGTCATGGGACCATGACTAACTTCAAGGAGGCAGAACGCTATCTCCCCATGTGTCAGGATGCAGCCAGGATCAGATATTGATAAACCGCGATAATGCTGACCAACATGTAGTAAGATAAACGTTCCAAAGAAAAGGTTGAGGGCATTCCAGAGCAGGGAGCAATCTTAGTGTGTCATAAATAAAAGACAATGCTGTTTTTTTGGTAAGTGAGAGTTAGTTCTTTGTGGCTTCTCTTTATGGTGCCAATAGGAAATCCCTGGTTAGGGCTCTAAATTCAATCCTAGCTCCCTAGCTGGTTGATTTGCTGGACTCTACAAGATTTCTGTGCTTTTCATTTTTTGTTTGTTTGTTTTGTTCTTTTTCTTCTCTGTCATAAATCTCAGGTATGCAGCCTGGGTAAATGAGATGTATGTATAAATTCTGGTAAGGTCCTAGGAGAACTCATTCTCTTTTCTAAGACTGTTCATTGCTTCTTAACGATATGGGTCCATTTTGCCCAAAGGTTTTTAGAGTGCTTAAACCAAAGGACTTACTCCCACCAACTAATATCTCCATCTTGGAACTTAGATGCTTATTAATTAAAGGTCATCAGGGTGCCCTCAGAAATTCAGTATAGGAATAATGAAGTTGATCATATTGATCTTAGATAAATAAGAGGCAAAAAAAGGCCCTGGAGCTTTAGAGAAAGTGAGAACGCCATTAAACTACAACAGTGAACAACAAGGGTTTCCATTCTTTACAAGCCCTTGGGAGAAAGTTCAATGCTTTCCCGCTTTGTTCTGTGTTTATCTCTCATCTAGTTGTTAACCACCACTTGGCATAAAAAGAGAATCAGTGTAATTTGCAAAAACGAGGGAAGATATACACTTCTATGCTCTTGTTTTAAAGTTAAAATGATCTACTTATCCCTGAAATGTTTTTGAGGTTTTTTTCGGGGAGAACATTCATTTTCACATTTAAAAGGGCAAGGAATCTGTACCAGTATAATTTCTCTCTATTTTAAAAAGTTGGAGGCATTAAGAACTAGGAAGATTCACGTTGTCAAAAATGTTAAATTTTAAAGTGAAAATTAGTATTATTTTAGTGTTTTACGATAATCACCAGTGTTTTCTGAGATGATTAAGAAATGCAGAAGGTAATATGCAGGCTTTAGAAAGAATTGAAACTAAGCAAATAAAATGTTAAAATAAAAAAATCCAAGAGCCCCAGTGCGAGTGGTCCCTTCTCCAGGGGGCAGCAGAGACGCCCAGGAGAGGACCGAGAGAGGCCAAGCTGGTTGGGTCAGTGCCTGTGCCAGGTTAGGACTGCTGCCCCCTGGGGCGAGATGGAGGGGCTGGGGCAGGAAGAAGGGGCGGAGAAGCGGATTCACAGATAAGCTTGAGCCAGCGAAGCTCTCGCCGGACGGGAGGCGGGGTAGCAGCCGGGTTAAAGCAGCAGCTTGGAAGGAAGGAAGGAAGGAGCGAGGGAGGGACGGGAACAGTAGGAGGAGGAGCGGTGAGCTGGGCTGCAGCCGCGGCGGGAGGAGTGGCCCCGGCGAGGCCACGTTTTGTTTTTGTTATTTTTCACCGGAATAGTTCTCCCAGGCTCTTCCCCTGGACCGAGCGCACCGCAGCCCGGCAGCCCCGACCTTCCAGGTGACAGCCGGTCACCCTGGTAGGAGTCAGCTCCGCCCCGAGTGCCCCCTCCCGCCCACAGCCCCAGTCCCCGCCCAGCCTCAGTGCCTGCCCGAGGCGAGGCGGCGGCCGCAGCGGGCTGCAGCGCTCTGGCGGGCGGCGGCGGGGACCCTCGGCCGGTGCTCGGTCCCGGCGGGCCGCGGAGGAGGAAGGGTAGGGCGACCGAGGCGCGAGCGCGAGAGCGGAGAGTGCCCGTGTAGCCTTCCCGCCCGCCAGCCCGCTGCTGGGCACTCGCCTCGCCGCCTGCAGCCCGAGCCTCTGACCCGCCCGGGGCAGCGCTGCCCGGGGCAGGGCCGCTGTCGCGCGGGGTCTCGTCGCGCCGGGGCGGCTGCGGAGACCCGGGACAGTAGTTGGCACAGTTTCGGTGGCGCCTGCAGAGGGTGCTTTGGGGGCGCGGCGCGCCTGGCGGGCCACCACGGTGCCCTGGTGAGGCGCGCGCTATGGAGCCGCCCAGCTGCATTCAGGATGAGCCCTTCCCGCACCCCCTGGAACCCGAGTCGGGCGCCCCAGTGCAGCCTGGGCTTGGGAAGCCGGGCGACAAGGTGTTCCGGCTGTGTTACGTGGGAGGGTCCTGCCTGGACCGCAGGACCACGCTGCCCATGCTGCCCTGGCTCATGGCCGAGATCCGCAGGCGCAGCCAGAAGCCCGAGGCGGGCGGCTGCGGGGCGCCGGCGGCCCGCGAGGTCCTCCTGGTGCTCAGCGCGCCCTTCCTGCGCTGCGTCCCCGCGCCGGGGTCCGGGGGCACGGGAGGCGCTGGCCCCGCGGCCACGCACCCCAACCCGGCCGTGTTCATCTTCGAGCACAAGGCTCAGCACATCTCGCGCTTCATCCACAACAGCCAGGACCTCACCTACTTTGCCTACCTGATCAAAGCGCAGCCCGACGACCCCGAGTCGCAGATGGCCTGCCACGTTTTCCGCGCCACAGACCCCAACCAGGCAAGTCCGGGCGCCGGGGGGCGGGCCCGGTCCATGGGCCTGCTAGAGCAGGGCGGAAGGGACTAGGACCCCACGCGAGGGACTGACTCGGGTTGGGCTGCGGGCGCGCGCGCTCCACGTGGCGCGCTCCAGTGCCGCGCTGGCCGGGCTCTCTGGACGCAGGCGTGGGAGAGGAGGGTTTTGGCTGCCGGGAGAGCTGCGGGAGCAGACGGCCTGCAGACGCAGGGCCAGCGAAGAGGGAGGCGGGCCGGGACTGGAGAGGAGGTGGCGCGCCCGAGCAGGACCGCGAGAAGCGCGCGTCCCGGAGGATCGCGGTGTCTGGGATGGAACTAGAGCTGTCTTGCCGGGAATGCAGGAGAGGGTGGGGTTCCTAGAGGCCCCTCTTCAGTTCTCAGGTCCAGTCCTGCACCTTTACCGGTTTGACCGGTGGCGTAGACGTCGTCACCGCAGCACCTGCAGACACCCGGCCCGGCAGCGATTTCCGAGGGGGGCTTAGGGGAGTTACCAGGTATTAACAGATGGTCAGAAAGTATAGTTCTGAGTTTGGGTGTAGAGTGGGAAGGAAACCTTCTCATTTGCAGTTGTTTACACTCAACTGGAGATGAGCTCAATACGTAGTATTTGAGTGACTTAAAAATCAGAAGGGTTTGCAAATGTCATTTGAAAGTGTTTTTTCCTTTCCATTTTTATTCCCCATATTTAGTCAGAGTTTACTAAATCTAAGTGTTCTGTTACTAAACGGAACTTTTGCTTCCTTATAAACAAGCAGAGCCTTTAACAGCAAGAGGAAAAACTACCACAGTGATTGTGCCTTTGAAAACAGTTTTTTTTGTTTTAAATATGTAAATACTCTTTTAAACAGTATCAAAGCACGTAAAAATGCTGCTTTAAAAAATGGCTATTTAGTGTTTGCAAAGTACCTTAGGTTCTTTGGAAAAATATTCTTAGGGTTATCTAAATATAAATAAAGTCTCAGGTTGCACCATGTGACATTGTGGAAGTTCTTTTGGTAGCTGGGAAATTAATAGATAAAAACGTGCTATAAATAAAGTTTTAACTTTTTCTTGTTTTATAATTCTAGTTTCTATAGCCGAAATACTTTCTGTTTGACCAGTGGTTTTTCACAAAAAGCCTGTAGTGGAACTGAAGAAAAATTCTTTACCTTCCATTTCACCTATTACTTTGTAAAACAAATACGTTATTAATCAAAAGTCCTTACATGAAGGGAGCAATTTTGATTTGTGATTGCAATTTTTGGCAAATCCTTTACTACAAATTATTCTAAAATCATAACCATGATTCAGTCATTTCATTTTTTGCATCTTTGCCTGAAACGTCTTAGTTTTCATGTCTTAAGGATTTGGAAAGTTCCTCAAAGTTAGCACTATCTTTATTATGTTAAAATATTCTAGCTCTGGCAATAAGGAGGATTTCTCCAGGATTTTGGTTATTTCTTCAGATGTGATAAACACGTTTTTGTTAATTTTATTGCTGGTCATGGCATCCTGTGTTCTCAATAGTGGTGCTGAGTCCCTCTTGTCATTTAATGACAGTTGCTTACAAGCAGCCTTTAAAGAAACCTCAACTAGGCGTTTAAGTGTTAGAGCTGAATGTGATACTACCTCACAAATAACATGTTAGGCTCATGTTTTCCTTTTAGTCCAGTGGGAGCAGTGGAAGCCATATGACTTTTGATAGAAGAAAATAAAAACCAAATTTCCTGCTTATTGTCAGTTCTCTGATAAGTTCTCGATTCCTATTTGCTTTCAGTGAGAGAATCTGGTAGATAATGGTTAATGTGAAGGGCCAAATGTGGTCTCCCGAGGGATTATCTCCAACCATTAATTGGAGGTTACAATACCCAGAAAGAGCGTTGGATGAAGGCTGTGGAGGACTGGATAGTGGGGGTCCTTTCTCGAGGTGCTACTCAGCTCCAGCTGGAAACTACAAGAGTGAATGCAAGTTCAGTATTGCAGGAACTTCTGGTTTCCCAAGAGCAAGTGGAAATCTGAATATTTATGACTTCACATTCAAACATTAACTTAAACATTTAAGAATTTTCTCTGGGCCAAAGACTCTTCAACTGAGCAACATCGCTAGGCATTTTTTATTTTTTTGTTTAGAGAAAGGGTCTCTTGAGTTGCTCAGAGTGGCATTCTCTTGCCCTACCCTCCCAAGAAGTTGGGGGATCATAGGAAGAGGACCATGGCTTCTGGCTGGCACCACTGCTTTTCAAGAATTTGCAAACACTCCACAAGTGGTGATTCTGCAGAGACATGGGAAGGACAAATGAACACTTTTTTTTTTTTTTTTTTTTTGTCTTCCATGAGTAGGCTTCATACAGAGTGGGCTCTGGGGACACTTGAAATCAGAAGGAAGAAGACCTGCTGTTTGCTTTTTCCTGAGTTCTTCATTTGAAGTGCAGCCTTGTTTGGTTGGATTTAAAACCATTGTTAAGAGAGTCTCCTGATTTTTGCATTCATTGAACAAACCATGGACGGTAGCCTGCTGGAGCCTGCAGACTTCTTCCAGTCAGCATGCCTCTGCTTTGTCTTGCATCCCTGTTCCTTTTCTGCAGTGGGTCTGTCTGTAGGATGACCCTGGAATTTATCAGTCTTTTGACAATTTTTATTGTGAGAGAGGCCCCACTAATAATTATATGAGCATAACAAGTTATAAACTTGGGCTACTCAGGACAAACCAGTAAGTGAGTTTCGTTATAGCTAAATCACAAAGTTTGTAGTGGCACAAAGTGGCACATGCTTGTTATCCCAGCTACTCCAGAGGCTGAGGCTGGAGGATGATTGAGTTCAAGGCTATCCAGGGAACATAATGAGACCCCATTAAAAAAAAACAGTACACAGTTTCCTTTCATGTTGAGTTGGAGAATTGTGATTTCTAATAGAAAATGATAATGTTTTACAGAATATGTACTCAAATGTCTTTTTTTAAAGAGAATAAAACAAAATAATGCAAGCAATATTAGATTTCAAAAGCAAGACAGGAAATCAACAATAGTTACTATATTGTGCGTTGTTATCCTCTAAATAGTTGCCCAGACTACCAGATATAGGCATGCAAAGTTAATCAAACAATATAAGCACTAAGTTGTTTCTTTACTTCAGTTGCTATCATTTCAGAAATTTCAGGTGTATAGCTTCAAATTTATTTTGTGTCTATGTCTCCTGGACTTGTTCTAGGTGGGCAGGAGGTCTGAGATGGCACTTTGCTCCTTTGTCTTGACATTTTCCTGTGTACCACAGAATCAGCTGGTTGCTGAGTACAGGGTGCTTCCTGCACTGGCTTCCTGTCCCGTGGGGCAGGGGATTGGGCTAGGCAGATGGGTTCCTCCCATCCAAGATTCCCAGGGTGGTGGAGAAGTGTGGGGTAGTGGCTCACTGATGCTTTCCTGATGGTGATGGGGTTGGAGGTTGGTGGGCCTGTGGCTCATGGGTTGGGGGGGCCAGAAGGGGTAGCACCTGGCCTTGATGGTGGTGGAGCCTCCTTATACATCTTTTTTTTTTTTTTTTTTGAGAGTAGATCTTCTTGTGACCACAAAGCTTGGATGTAACTCACTGGATGTGTCAACTAAGAATGTCATTCACACATTACTTTAAGATTCTAGTGGTAGCCGGGAGTTTGGCTCAGTGGCTTAAGTTCCTGTCTGGTAGGTGCGAGATTGTGAGTTCAATCCCCGGTGCTGCAAAAAAAAAAAAAAAAAAAAAAAAAAAAAAATACGTTTATTTTGCCAGGGATTTAGCTCAGTGGCCTAAGTGCCTGCCTGGCAGGCATGAGGTTGTGAGTTCGATCCCCGGTACAAAAAAAAAAAAAAAAAAAAAAGATTCTAGTGGTGTTTGTCTATATACACTGTGGTTTCTCTGAGTAGCTTTTTAAAGCATTTCTTTAAGAATGAGCCGGCGTGGGCTACAACGCGAGCACAAGGCTGGCCTGAGCTACATAGTGCGACCCTGCCTCAAAAAACCAGGGCCGGGAGTTTGGCTCAGTGCCTTAAGTGCCTGCCCTGACAGGCGCGAGGTTGTGAGTTCAATCCCCGGTGCCGCAAAAAAAAAAAAAAAAAAAAAAAGAATGAACAGTTATTGTAGTCTTGCTGGGTGATTGTACTGCTCTCCTTTTCCTAGATTTTTGCAATTTATCTTCACAGTACCTGTGTAATATACCAGTATTTCTCCCATCTTGCAGATGAGAAAAGTGAGGTTCAGAAAGGTCAAATTATTTCCCCAAGATCACAAGACTAGTTATGAATAGAAGCACATTGCTATCTAGGCACATGCTAAAGCCTGTTTTCTTATCTGCTATGATAGAATGCAGTTGTTCAAATTAGTTCTTTAGTTGTCAGTGTTATAAACTTCCATGCTGTCACTTTTCTTACTCATATTAAAAATCTTCACAATTAATCATATTTACTAAATTTGTAAAGTAATGCTGAATATGTGCTTGGGTATAGTTCTGCTTGTATGTTCTCTCTCCACTTCCATACTGGGACTGAACCCAGAGCATTGAGCAAACTAGGTAGAAGCTACACCCTTGCCCCAGTACATACTTTTCAAAAAATTTGAAAATTTTCTTTTAAGAGAAATCATGGTGAGTACTACTTTCTCATAAAGAAGGATAAACCTGAGGCTTTTGGGGTAATGATACATCCTGAGAACATGAAAAAATGAAATAAATTGGACACACGTTTAAATATCACATTGTTTCTCTTGTGTGAAAGAAACCCAAAGGCTGACTAAGGAGCAAACGGAGGACAGATATTGGGAAGTAGGAAGAAAATTTTCAGATTGGAAGGGGAACAAGGGAAGGTGGCAGAGGAAGGGAAGAAAGGAAATAGGGATTAAAAAAAAGAATTGAAGATCTGAAGAATTGAAGAAAAAAGGGTCAAGGGGAGGGGAGGAGATGAAAAAAATGAAAAATTAAGACATATTATGTACAGGTACAAATTCCCTGTAATGAATATGACAACTATGTATGACAAAAATATACCAACAGCTGTTAATAAAAATTTAAAACTCATAAAAATAGGAAAATACATTTTTCCTTTAAGAGATGGGGTCTCTCTGTGTTGCTAAGGCTAATCAGGAACTGCCTTAAGTCTTTCAAATAACTGGGACTACAGGCTGCTGTAAGTTTTTAAAAAAGTAAAAAGTCTTTGTGATGTTAAGTTGGTAAAGTAGAACATAGGTATTTTTTTTTTACTTAGTGTCCTTAGGAGTAGAGAAATAAACCAGCTGCCTATTTGTAACCTTTTATTACTTCAATTTAGAATATAAAATCATTATGATATGTTATTTAGGAACAAGTACAATAATGCATTCGAACTTACGTTTTGAATTATAAAGTAGAATATGTAAATACTTGTGTAAAGTATTACAGACTATAAATGATAAGTTATTAAACTATATTATCACATACCAAGTAAACAAATCATATAAAGTATAAAAGTAATGCATCGTAGCTTCATTGTAAAATAAGTATAACAAAGCAAGAAGCATCGAACCCAAGTCATGCTACTTTAATCCTCCAGGGTTGGGGGTGGGATAAGGAACAGTAGGGGCTACAAAATGTGAATATGACAGATTAGTCCAGGGTTCCTGATGGGCTGCAGCATGGTATTGTGAGTTCAAATTGCAAAAAGTGCCTCTATATATATATGTATTTTTTACAGAGTCCTTAGTAGCATCAACTTGTTGAACCTGGGTTGTAGTTAATTTGTTTTGAAAAACAGCATCTCTTGTCACACTGAACTTGGGTGGTTAGTATAAATGTTATTGGTTTTAGACTTGGCTCATGGTTATTTTGCAATTAAATTGGTTTTGATGTTCAGAGTTGTTTGAAAGCTACAGTAATAAGCTTGTGGAATTTATATCAAGATTTTTGAACAATGCTTAAATAGCAGTAAAATAGTTCAGTATCCGAGTTTACTATTACATGGTTCTGAACAACATACACACTCAGAGAGCTTTGGGTCTACACTTTTAGATGCTATTTAATACATTTTTAACATCTATGGTCATGTGACAAAAAAGGGGCAAAATATGAGATTAAGGTTTTGGGTGGTTTAATTTCAGATAATTTTGACATAAGTTTGTGCAGCCCCACCAAAAGAAGATAGGAGTTATTATTGTTTTTGAAGTTCCTGATCTCTTTCAAGTTTCATTTCTTGGAAGATGATGGGGTTGGAAAGAGGATCTCCGAGTAATGGAATCTTCCTGGTTAAAAATAGAAGCCTAAATTTGCTGCTGTAACTCTTCTATTTTGTGGATCCCCTTAACCAGTGGAATAGACTTCACTTCTAACTTTTATGAATTTTCGTGTGAATTTCTAACATTAGAATTTCTCAAAGTTAGGATCATGGAGGCTTCGTTATGATCAATATAACATAATTTGTAAGTAGTAATAAACTACTCAATCAGTTTGAGATTCTAGGTCAAACACTGTCCTTCTGATTGAGCGTATTTGGTAATCTTTTGTATCTCTTTCTACATCTCAAATTGAATCTTCTTAAAAGTTTTTCAGAATGGGGTTGTATTAACTGAACAATTACATTACTGATTAGACCTTTTACAAGCCTAGTTTTCAATAGCAATATTAAAACAATATAAAAAGGGTGGTGCTGTATTCTCTTGTGGATAGCCCTTTGCTTTAACTTTCACCATGGATCCTAACCTTTCTAGTGGTCAAATTATTATATCAAAATAATGACAACACTTGAAAAATTTAGTCTCTGTCCTCATAATAAAGTATATTATTAGTTATAGCAGTAGAGACTATCAGCTTATAGTTAATATACAATTAAGGATCTAGAAGTTGTCATATAACCTTTCTTTCTATTGAAATTTAGGCAGAAGAGCATATATATGTTTATATATATATATTTGGTGTGTGTTATTTGTTTTAAGTAGTGTATGAATATGACAAATTATATCATTATATGAGAAAAATGAAAAGTTCTTTGGAGTAAAGAATATATAAAAATAGGGCTGGGAGTTTGGCTCAGTGGCTTAAACACCTGTCTGGCAGGTGTGAGGTTGTGAGTTCAATCCCCGGTGCCACAAAAGAAAAAAGAAAAAAAAAAGACTATATAAAAATAATATTGCATGGTGCTTGCCAATAATTGCTGCATCAAGGAGGCCGAGGCAGGAGGACTGTGGTGAATTTGAGGCCAGCCTGGAGTACATAGGGAGACTCTGTCTCAAAAAAGCGTGGAAAAAAAAAAAAAAAGGCTGGGGATATAGCTCAGTGGTAGCACCAGTCTGGCAAGCACAATGTCCTGAGTTTGATTCCTGGTACCAAAAACAACAACAACAACAACAACAACAACAACAACAACAAAACCCAAAAAACCAAAACCCTTTAGTTTCTCATTCTCATCTAAGCCCACTTAACAGATTGTTGTCTTTCTTTGCTTGATACACTGCATTTATCCAGCCCCTCCCTCCTGCCCAGTACCTAGGGCCTTTACACTGAACTACATCCCCAACCTGTTTTTGTATTTCATGTTGAGACAGGGTCTCACTGAGTTGCTAAATTAGTTGCCCAGGCTGGTCATGAAGTTTTGATCCACCTCCTTCAGCCTCCTAGAGTGCTGGGATTCCAGGCGAGTGACACCACTCCAGTCCAACATCTGATTTTTTCTTTAGGAACCATACCCTAAACTTCTAGGAGCCAGGTTCATAGTAAAAAGAGATACCTAATAATAACTAATCACTTTATGTTTACTTATTTTCTAAACCAGAGAATCCCAGTTGCAGCCTGGAAGGTTTGTTGCAGAACTGATTGATCCCCCTCCCCCAGTTGCTGTTTAGTAGGTCTGGGGCGAGGTCCAGAATTTGCATCGCTAACGTTCTCCAGGTGATGTGTGGTGCTGGCATGGGGACATGCTTTGACACAGCACTGTTGAGACCGTGGGTTTGTAAATACAGGCATAGCACAAGCTGACTCATTTGTTCCCATGCTTTGTGGTACAGTGGCACTCTTGGGTATTCATGCCAGAGACCCAGTGGCCCCAAACCTAAAATCTTTCTCATCAGACCCTTTACAGACAAGTTTGTAAATCCCTGCTCTTAGAGGATCTTGTGAAAAAAATGAGTGTTTCAACTCTCATTTTATAGATGAGAAAGCGAAACAATTTTCCTAAGACCTAAACTAGTAAATAGCAGACCTGATATTCCAGATCCTTTACATGTTTTGTTGTTGTTGCTGTTGTTTGTTGAGACAGGCTCTTGCAAGGTAGCTCAGGCCAGCCTCCAACTCGGGATCCTCCTGCCTCAGCCGATTTAGCTCTGGGATTACTGACATTTACCACCATGCCCAACTACCTATGTGTGTTCTAAAACCAACTTTATTAATTTTTATTGACTCCCATGCTTACTACTGTAGCCCAGCTCTCTCCTTTTAGCCCTAAGGTTTTTCAGTAATGTTATGCTTACAGATCTGCACTTGAATATGGAGTTGCTGATGTGGGTAACCCAAGAATTATATTTTGAGTTTTACTTTCACTTCTCCGTTTCGACCCTTGAGGCCAGTCTTGCAGATTCTGCCTCCACAAATTATTTTATTTTATTCTTTTAAAGTACTAGGATTTGAACCCAGGACCTTTACTCTGAGTTGAATCCCTGGCCTGTTTGTTTTTTTAATTTTGGGACAGGGTCTCACTGACACTGGGCAACTAAATTGCCCAAGTTGGGTTTCAACTTGTGATCCTCTTGCCTCAGCCTCCCAGAAGGTTGGGAATGTAGGTATGCACTACCTCCGTCCGGCTTCAAAACTTATTTTTATTAATGCTCACCTCTCGTCATCACCACTACCACAGCCTGGATCTAACCACCGTTCTCTTACCCAGCCTGCTGCACTGCTTCCTCACTCTTGTCTCTCCTCTAATCTCGCCCTCCCATCGATCCTTTCTTCCGTGGAGTGGCACACAAACCAAATCAGGCTCCTTTTGCCCTCAGAGTAATGAGCAGATTCTTTGTTGTGTGATTTTGAATGATTGAGGTCTCGCTTTTTTCCCCAGTCTCTTCAGAGACCGTTAGTCTCCTGGGTGCTGCGTGTGTCAGTCATACAAGTCTTCACTCCCATCCTAAAGGAGCTCAGCCTTTAGATCACCCCAGAGCCTTTGCCTGTGTGCTCACCATTTTTTGCTAGCTTTGCATTTCCCCCCCAGACTACAGTTTTTGACTTACATTGCAAATGTTACTTCCTCAGACCAGCTTCCACATGCTATCTATCTGAAGTAAGTAGATATCCCAGATTTTCACTTGTATATAATCTTTGTTTTCCTTTTACATCATTCCTTTGACACTTATACATCAAATTTTGGGGAGGATACTGTCACCAGCTTTGGAATATAAGCTCCATAGTGGGAACCTTTGATCTGTTCATGGTTGCATGCCCAAGATCTATAATAGAGTTGATTCCAGCCCGTGGAACATTAAAGGGACTAAGAATTGGACTTTGCCCTTAGGAATTTAAGTCTACTGGCAAGGGCATATGTGTATTCCTGTGTTTGTTGCCTTTAGTTATCACTTTCTTTAGGAAATGTTGATTATATTCTTTTTGCATAATATTTTTTCTAGTGGAGGCTTATAAATTTAGAGATACCACATTGCTTGTCATATTAATATAATTAATAATATATTTATAATATAAAGCAGGCACTTTTAATATGTAGTTTGTGTAGGTACTAAAATATTTTATAGACTAATTTGAGAAGGGCTTTTTTTTTCACTCCAAATCAAAATAGAAAGTTTATTAGGTTACCCACATAAGAAAAGTGTCCCCCTGGCTAATAAGAATTGAGGAGATTGGAAGTTACCCAGTTTTATGACTAAATCCTAGAAATAGTTGGATTACTTTTCAGTTTCAGTTTACTTCAGTTATTTAGACTTCTCAGCGGAAACACGATCACTTTGGAAGGATATTCAGTTACATAGTGCCTGAGAACAACTTCTATTTTTACTGCCAAATCCAAAACAGACCATTTTCTTAGGTCCTGAGTTTTAATTCCTACCCTAACAAATAGGCAAGGCAGGATTTTCTATTTTTTAAATTGAAAAGGGAAATGAGTGGAGAGGAGGTTCACCTGGGTGAGGTCCTACTCTGGTGAGGCCAGATGCAGGAAAGAAAAAACTATGACTAATGTCCACAGCAAACTACTGGCCAAGAATAAGAGGTAGAATTTGTATTCTGGATTTCTTCATTTAATGAAACCGTGTACTCTCTAACAGAATTATCTCCGTCCTTGCATTTATTTTATCTAATGCTTGTAATAAGAGCTTTTGTAGGTCATTTATACTTTCACTCACCTCTGGGGTATGAAGGAAGCCACAAGTAAGGAGTGATCAATGCTCTGTAGTATTCATGGGTTGAGGTTTTACTTTAAAGAAAAAAACTACATGAAGAAAGATGACCATATTTTTCTAGGACAAACTAAAAGTGCCACAGTCATTTAAAAGCTAGGAGGCCTTTCCTTCTGCTTTGTAGTCTGTTTACCTCTGAGTAATGCTCACCTCCACATTCTATCAAAATTGTGTCCCTTACAAGAGGTCGGAGAGTTTTGCTCCATTGATGGGACGCTGTGTGTTACAAATGTGCTTCTTTTTGTCATTATTCTTCATATGATTGAAATAATCTTTGAAAACCTGATTTTTCATATACGATGAAAATGTAGATATTGCTGAAGGTGCATTGTTCAAAACAGCAGATCTAGCTACTTTTTAAGACAAAAGACAGGTCAAATAGTTGCATAAAATACTTGCCTGTTTACTAAATTTTTTTTCTCTTCTAGAGTAGATAAACTGTCAAGTTATTTCTGTAGAGGAACAAGCTGCACTTATATATTAAATAGGAGGGTTGATATATGTTGGCACTGGATTAGCATCATAAAACATTACTTTGTTTACTTAGAAACAAGTTTTTGTCCAAGTGGTTGTACCAATTAATTATATATTTAGATTTGTATTTGCTAGGAGTTTTCCTTAGAGACCAGAACTAATACTGGATATTGACGATGAGTACTGACGTATGTATGCCCTATCATTTTAGTTTTAGCTGACTACAGTTTTCAGATGATTTATTTTTAAGACCATACAGCCACCATGAAAGAAAGTTGCAATGAGTGCTTTCCATATACTTAGATTTTCATAATCCACGTGGACACTCTGAAGTGGCTGGCTTATTAAAAAGCTGTTAATTGAAAAAAATTTGTTAGCTGTGCATGGTGGCTCACACCTGTAATCCTAGCATTCTGAGAGCTTGAAGCAGAAGGACTGCAAGTTTGAGTTTGGGCAAATAGTGATTTAATGAGACCCTGCCTCCGAATAAAATAGAGGCTGGGGATATAGCTTAGTGTGAAGGCCCTGGGTTCAATTTCCAATCTCCCCCTCCCAGCCATTCTTTCTTTGTTAAATTTCTTTGTTATTTGATACTGCTCAAAGCTTCATAACTCTATAAGTTTTCTATTTTTGGTTCTTGCTTTCAGTGAACAAATCATTCATTCTAACACAGATAAGTACAAGAAAAGCCTGTCATTAGCTATGTTGCTCTGTGTTTTGAACATATTCACGATGATCTGTCTCACACGAGTGAATTGGTCAGCTTGAGTTTTCATTTGCTATATGGTGGCATTACAAAGGGGAGGAGATCACTTATAATTGACTAAACAGGTTTGACTAGGGGGAATAGAGATTTTAATAGAGTGCTAATTAGAGCAGATACATTGGACTCAGAATACTGAGATGCTGGATCCCACTCTTCCCACTCAGCTGGACAAACAGCTGATCTAGATTGTGATTTTTTTCAGTTGTTCCTTTGTTTATTACCATATTCATTCATTCACTTGTTCCCTTAGCCAGTTGTTCATTTGTTCAGAATGCTTCTTGTATGCCTGGTACCATGTTGGACACTGATATGGAGGTAAAGCAAATGTACTATCTGCTTTGTGAATCTTATAGTTTTGTAAATGAGTGAGACAAAACTAAGTCCTTTTGTGGAGAGGGCAGTGAAGGATGACTCCCAGGTTTGCTGATTTTTTTTTTTTCTGTTGAGTAGATTTGGCACTGTTTACAGATATGAAAAAGCCTGTTTAGCGGGATAGGGGGAGAATAGGTTTTAGGGATAAAATTGGGTTCTCATTTCTAAAATGAAATGGCTGGATGCTAGCAGTGATTTGCAACCTTCCTTTTTCTTTTTCTAACCTAAGATAAGTTAGATACAGTGCTTTTTCATTAGTAATTGTGAGTTTAGAAAATTGGCAACCATTTTTACCAGCATTGGAAATTGGAAATCTTAGTAGTGATTGAAAAGGATAATATCCTGGTATTTTCAACTGGATTTAAGGGGATTTAAAAAAATGTGTACTAGATTCTTGGGTCTCTTTGCAGAGGTACTAAATCAGAATTTTCCAGGGTTGGCCAGGGGAATCTCTGTTTTTTTTTTTTTTTTTTTTTTTTTCTTTTGTGGCCCTGGGGTTTGAACTCACAACTTCACGCCTGCCAGACAGATGCTTAAGCCACTGAGCCAAACTCCCAGCCTCAGTTTTTTGAGGCAGGGTCGCACTATGTAGCTTAGGCCGGCCTTGCGCTCCTGTTGTAACCCAAACTGACCTCGAACTCACAACGCTTCTCCTACCTCAGCCTCCCAAGTGCTGGGATTAAAGGCATGCGCCACCACACCCTGTTGGAATGTCTGTTTTAAAATAGGTAATTAGAATGGAGTCAGTTTAGTACCTGTACACATCCTGGATTTTGGGAACCACTAAACCAGGGAATAGAGTTTTAAATTACAATGCTAGGAGCCAATTCTGATTATCCTAAGCCCAGGAAATATCAAGGGCTGTAGGATTTGCAATACAATCTCATTAAAATAACACAAGATGTCATTACACTATTGCTTTCTGATACCACCTCTGATCAAGTTGTGACCTTTTTTTTCATGCAGTGTTAGAGCTCTGTCTCTAACCACAGGCATCTGGACAATATTGTGAGTGTTTTTAACAGTTACCAAATGCTTAAGTGTTTGATGGTTTGAACCATCTGTCGCATAAACAGTAGTTAAAATATCACTTCACATATCAGTAGCTGGGCAGTTCTGTGAGAAGTCAACTGATAGAGCAGCTCCACTAATAAGGTTATGTTCTGTAGTAGTTGCATGGATGTTACTCCTCATGCTTCGTTGAAACTAGATAATACCAACAAATAATGCCACTTGTCAGCTGGTAAGAAGGGGTTTGGGAGAAGAAGTGAGTCCAGGACACACTGAAGCATGATTAGGAGCAGTGCTCTGAACAATAGAGGGTGAGGGGATCTGTGTTGTGAATGAGGCAAAAAGATACCAACTCCATGGGTACCAGGCAGGGCCCCAAATACTGAGAGCATCTGCAGGAAGAAATTACTCACATTAGTGTAATTAAGACTTTATTTAGGGTCATTTGGGGCTGCATTGGCAGCCAGCCAATTTGCCCAAGGAAGTAAGGACTGTCTGAGCTCTGGAAAATGATGCTGTAGGGTTTTGGGTATTGCTAAGTGGCATGTAGTTCTGCTTGAACACCAGCCCCCTTCCCCAGTTTGGATATAAGTGGTGGGAGAAGAAAATCTATGAGTCCTGGAAGAAGGCAGTAGATTAACGCTTTCGTCTAGTAAGTGGTAAAGGTTTATATTTTGACTTTTCTGGAAAGAAAGTAAGATATAACATTCTTCTCAATGCTTTTGAGGTAATGTACCATTTCATAATCTTTAGTATCATTATTAAAGGTTAGAACATTGGACACATTTACATCTGTTCCTTTGGTTCGTTTGCTATACAAAACCATACTGGTCTTTTTATTTAAAACTTAGTTGATCTAAGAATAACAAAAATGATAATGGTGCGAGCAGAGGGTTTTTAAAGAGTGAGTTTTGCTCACATACTAGATAGTGAAAGCCCTGAGACACTTGTAGCTGTCACAGTGTTTTAATTAACCTTGTTACCATCATTGTCATCAGCCCTACCATGACCATTAGCAGATCCTGATGGAAGCTAATCAAGCGTAAGATTAGCAGTTTAGCAACTGGGAATAAGAGCTTTAAGTGATTTCTGCAGGAAGGTAAACACTGGTAATGGCAAAAGCACATGTTAATTATGGGGGAAAACGGTAGAGAGCATACATATTTGTTGGGGCAGACCATATTTTCTCATTGGAGGTCTGCAGTAGTCTCAAGAAATGTGAAAGTTTCAGGGAGTCGTTTGAGGTCAGGGATAAATGACAGTTAACATTTAGGTTTTTTGGAGATTTTCATTCTTTGATGAAGTTTTTCTCTTTATCTGTGTGCTTATGTAGATACAAACAGATGTAACTACTTGCATGTTCCTGTATTTAGGGAAGACAGGTTAAGGCAGATATAGCTATCTGTATATAGGAAATAAGGATCTCAATGATTAGGGCTATTTCTGTCATTCTTAATTTTCTTTAAAGAATGTGGCATTTATGGGTTTAATCAAATTAAAAATTTCTTTAAGTGGCTCATAGTGATTTCTAAGTTGCTAGTGTAATCATGCAACTTTGAAAGCATTTTCATAAAGCAGGAAATTTTATAGCACCTAGTAACTTTTTGAAACTATAGTGTTAAAGAAATTTATAGCTCTATTATGCATCAAATGGAAACTGAAAAGCATATGATAATTGAAACCGGCAGATTATCCTCCACTTGCATCCTTTCTAGAATGAGGCAAGGAACAAATAAACACAGGTGGTCTTTAAATCTTTTTGTTGTTGTGGTTGTTTAAGGCAGTTCTTGCATCTTTTTCTTGCATTATGTATTGCATATTCTAAAGGTTAAACAAACCAAAAGAATAGTTAAACAAAAAAATGGGGCCAGGAGTTTGGCTCAGTGGCTTAAGTGCCTGTCTGGCAGGTGCGAGGTTGTGAGTTCAATCCCCGGTGCCGGAAAAAAAAACCCCAAAACAAACAAACAAACAAAAAGCCCCCCAAAATGGCTAAACCATTTCTGTGTTCTTAATTACTTTGCTGACAGATACTTTTTGGGCCACCCAACATTCAGCAGAATAATTAGACTCATTCTTTAGTAAGCTAGTGTCTTAAGTGCTCATGATGGTATTGAAGATGGTGAAAGATCATCTTGGGTATTAATGGAAACATATTTTGATTAGGTGTATAATGCTAGTGTCTAGTGTGTAACACTCTAAGGTTATTCATGGAATAAATCTTGTGTAATTATTTACTTCAGTCCTTGTCTTTCTCTTTCTTATCCCTAGTGGAGCTACTCAGAGAGTTCTCAAGCTCCGTATCTTACCACGGATTAGCAGTTCTGCTATTTCTTTCTCTTTCTCCATACCCAACTCCAGCTGTGCTTCCCAGCTTCTCTGAACTTCTTGCCATGGCTCATGTCCACTTGGTCTCTTGCGTCTCTCTCTACCTATACATGTTGATCTATTTGCTGAGATTGCTCTTATCCATCAATCTGACTTTTAGGTCCTTATCAATCCCATCCAAAAGTCACTTTCTTTTCCCTAGTCTTTTTTGGTATCAACTCCTTGGACTGTTAGTTGTGTTCCCCCAAAGTTCATGTGTTGGAATTTGATTCCCAGGGTGAAGATTCTGAAAGTGAGGCTTTAAGAGATGTTGAAGTTGCAAGAGCCCTACTTTCGTGGGTGGATTAATACTGTTTTCTTGGGCGTGGACTTCTTATAGAAGGGCCAGTTTGGCTCCTTCTTGCTCTCTCCATGGTGCATTCTGCTGTATTATGATATAACAGGAAAGTCCTTACAAGAAGCCAGTGCCTCAGTAGTAGATAGATTTCCCAGGCTTCAGAACTGTGAGACAAATTTCTTTTCATTTCAAATTTACTCTGGACTATTCTCTTACAGCACAACATGAAATTTAAAAAGTAAATTATTTTAAAGAGAAAAAAGAAAAAACAGAAAACTCAAGAAGCAAACAAACCTAGAAAACAACAACAAAAGCAAAATGACAATAACAACATTAACTATGTAGGTTTTCAAAACAAGATGATAGGAATTTAACAATGGTTGTCATATTGCATATTGTTATCTTCAAAATAGTTGCTCAGGTTGCGATGTGCAGAAATGAAACAAAACAGTTAAATGGAATAAAACATTGGATTTCAAAAACAAGACAGAAGGAAATTCCCCACGGTTGCCACAGTGTACACTGCCATCCTCCAAATAGGTGCCCAAACCACCAGCCCCAGATCTGCAAAGTCAATCAAACAATACAAGCATCAAGCTATTCCTTTCACCTCAGTTGCTGTCATCTCACCCTGAGTTCTCTGGATTAGCCAGTTGCTTACTGGGCATAGGGGGCAGTGCTTTTCTGGTCTCCTAGCCCGCACACTGGCTGGCTTATGGAAAGGCATGGTTTGGCTTCTTGCTGAGTCTCTTCCCGATCCTCATGGTAGACCCTGGCTCATGGGAAGACCAGCACAACATGAATTAAGACAAAGCCCACCCTCCACTTGAAGTTGCTGCTCTGATATCCTTATTCATAGTTTAAATGCAGTACTCTATCCTTATTGGGGCCTTTGTAGCTCCTCTTCACCATTAGTTTGTAAATGCATTGAAAAGAGAGATAGTGTCTTCTTTTGTATCCTTAGCATCTAGCAAATGACTAAAATATGTTCATTATATGCTTTGTTGAAATCACTTCAACAAATTTTTGTTGTTTTTGAGTGCTTCCTTTCTTTTTCTTTTTCTTTCTTTCTTTCTTTTTTTTTTGCGGCACCGGGGACTGAACTCACAACCTCAGGCCTGCCTGACAGGCACGTAAGCCGCTGAGCCAAACTCCCGGCCCTGGTTTTTTTTGAGGCAGGGTCGCACTGTGTAGCTCACTCAGGCCAGCCTTGAGCTCGCGTTGTAGCCCAAGCGGGCCTCAAACTCACAATGCTCCTCCTACCTCAGCCTCCCGAGTGCTGGGATTAAAAGTGTGCGCCACCATGCCTGGCTCTTGAGTGCTTCCTTTCTGAGCAGGACTATGCTATGTATCCTCTAGTATAGAGGTATAACATTTGACCTGGGCAGTGAGAGGCTTATGTTGTGATTGGAAGAGAAAAGTTGCTCAGGGAAAATATGAAACAGTTAAAGACAGCAAATGGTACCACCAACAATTTTAAGAAAAAGAACATGGAAGATACAGTTATGGCCTAAACAGATAACTGGGTAAAGACGTTGTATTTAGAGAGAAGATGAGAGATATAAGGAAGTGAGACAGAGGGTAGCAAGTATTTTGGAGGAGGAAAAGCAAGGCCATGACAGTGGCAGAGTATAGACAAGATACGATTAGGAGAATTAGCCAATTACTTAATTCTTTCCCCTGCATTTGTAGAGATATTAGCACCTATCACAGAATTATGAAAAAGAAATGAGATAATTAACGTGAAGCATTTAGCACAGTGCCTAAAGGAAGTGCTCACATGACAGCAATTTATTTTTAATATAGTTGTTAGCATTAAACTGTTGTTGCTAACAGGCTAACAGGCGTAGAAGTGTACAACTGGAAGAGAAGTATAGAAAACAAGCCAGACAAGAAATCAGAACACAGTACAGCAGATAAGGATTAATAGAGAGCGATCAGATTAGCTAAAAGAAAATTGGGAAGGAACTGGTATTAGAGCAGTATTAGAGGGAAGGAAAAGCAGGGAAGCTTGAAAAGAAATTGAGAATAATACATAAAGACTTAGTGAGAGGAATGCAACCTTGAAGCTAAGTCATTGCTTGCCCTAGGCTGCTCAAACAATGATCAGCTTCCTGCTGGGACTGGAGCCATCAAAGAGTGGCCAGCCCAGGGCCTGCTGGTGGAAGCAGGTGTGCCAGTGAGAGAGCTGGTAATTAGGTTAGTTTGTGGAAAATGGCAATTGCAGTAGGGGCGGATCAAGACAAGCAATAGAGTACTGGTGGAGGTGAATGGATTGTTGAGGCAAAAGAGTGGCTGAAAGGAGATGATTTCTATGGTGCTCTTTCTGAGGTGCTTAGGTGCGAAAGAGAAGGGAGTGAGATCTAGAGACTCAATTTCCCAGGCACTAGGAGAGCGCATTGCAGCCCACTGCACTTGTCTTTCTCACAATCTCAGACAGCTCCTTAGTGTGTTATTTCAGCTTCTGTAGACTTAAAATTTTTAAACATTAGATTTTTAAAAAGGTCTTTTTATTATGCCGGTGAAATTGTTCAAGATTTGTGTCATGCAGTGTAGTTCAAAGGTTTTCTACCTGAGGTGTACGCATAAAATAGTGCAGTCTGAGAGTGCTGTCATCAGACTTGCTTATTTATGAAAGTCACCTTGGGAGTTTGTTGGACAACTGAGATATTTTGGCCCAGCCCCAGACCTACTGAAACTGAATCTTGAGGGTAAGCACCTAGGACTTCATACTTATAAGGATCCTAGGTACTTGGGATTAGGCAATCTGGGATAAATCTTGTCTATGTCAAGTGAAAGGCTTGAAGCCCTTCTTGAAACTGAAAGATTGTAGTACTTCATTTTTAAGTCATGCCCTGGCTGTGCTACGTTCCTGTTTTGAGAGGTCATGAAGAATGTTTACCATGTTCTTCTATTTAGACCAGTAGTTTAATGCAGTAGTTTTCAACCAGGGGTGATTTTATTCCTCAAGGGACATTTGGCAATACCAGGATGCACTTTAGTTGTCATAATGGGGCCATGGGTGCTACAGGCATCAAATGAGAAGACAGCTTCCCCCAGAGCTATCTGGTCCCAAATATCAACAGTTCAGAGGCTGAGATCAAAGAGTAGCCATGTGTTTAACTAGGGAAAGCATTTATGCATGTTTACGTTTTTCCTAGCGGGAGTACTTAATTCTCACATTTGAAATAACAGTTTGAGAGGAGATAGAGAAATCTAACACCTAAAAAGATTGTATTTCAGTGCATTTCTAGTGTACTTATGTATTGTACCAATCATGTTTCAAAAAGAAAAAAATGTGTCTTTAGACCAAATGTTATAAACCCTGGGAAAAAGGACTGAGGACTTGCGGGTTCTTGTTAGGTCTTGCTTTTTTGTAGCTGGAGTCATCCTTGTACTAACACGCCCAAATCCACCCCGTGAGTTCTATGGAAAGCTGTCTGCCAGTTGGAAGCAGCTCCTTGCTTCATAAAGTCTAGCAGTTCCCATGTGATTTCTGTGGAAAATGAATAGATCTAGCTATGTAGAATTTGTGTCTACTTTTGGATTTGATAGCAACTCACTTAAAAATTGGAAGCAATTTCTATGTAGCTTGAATTCTATATGAAAAGTATTTTTATATCCTATAGGAGAATTCTTGAAAGAGTTTAAAATGGAGTATCAGTGTTATCATTTATATCAATCTTTTTATTGAAGCCTGGAAAAAGCCCTATTAAGTAATAAAGAAGTACTTTAAATTACGTTTCAGGATGATAGACTTAAAAACATCACCATGGAGATTAACTGTAGAGCAGAGTGTTAGAAATGATAGCATATCATAGATTACTCCGTTTATTTTCATTTTTGCCTTCCTTATTATCAGCATTGCCTGGTGCCAAGTTCCACACATGTTTTTTCAATATTATTAAATAAAAATCTTTAAATTAGAAAATGTTTTCTTTCACTGGTAAAAGCATATATATATATTACTCTTCTTATTAGATTTAAGATTCACTTGTAAAATTAGAATTTAATCGTATTGAAAATAAAGGCTATGATATGTGAAATGTCTTAATTATTAGTGATTCTTTGGGTATTTGAATATGAATAGTTAGGAACAGCTTGTAACTAGCTTAATTCCAATGTGGTACTCAGTGCTTGAGGGCAGTTGGTAACAAATTCTACTTAACAATACTATTTATACTATTCGTAAAGCAGTGTAGTATCAGATTAAGTAAATCAGGTGCCATTATGACTCATTTGTGCCTGGTACACTGGAGATATGAAGAATAAAATTTATGAAAGCTAAGAGTTGAATGCATTTGGAAATAGTTTTCCTGAAATTTTGCTCTTTTTTGGGGTGAGAAAGACAGAAATTTACCAATGCCCATATTTCCATAAGTGCCATTTTATATGTTTATCAAGCTTGCATTTATTGAAATCTTACCTATCATAGTGGCCATAGTTGGTATTTATTTCTTTTGCATTTTTCCCATTGTGTTATTATTATTATTATTATTATTATTATTTTTTTTTTTTGCAGCACCAGGGATTGAACTCAAAACCTCGCATCTGTCAGGCGCTTAAGTCACTGAGCTAAACTCCCAGCCCTGGTTTTTTGAGGCAGGGTCCCACTGTGTAGCTCAGGCTGGCCCTGCACTCATGTTGTAGCCCAAGCCAGCCTTGAACTCACAACGCTCCTCCTACCTCAGCCTCCCGAGTGCTGGGATTAAAGGCGTGCGCCACCACGCCCGGCTCCCTTGTGTTATTATTATATACTGTCAGAATTTTATTTCCTTTCAAGGTGTATTTCCTTTCATTAATGTAATAGTAACATTCCTGAAAAGATGCATGTGTCAAATTTTACTACTGCTTATTTATTTTATAATTTCAGAAAGAGGTGTCAAATCCTTTAATGTTTAGCCTGTTGATAGCCTCTTTGACATTTTGTTTTAGCATACACATAACCACAGAGATATGTTCTCTGACTTTTTCCAGGAAATTGCTCATGGAAAGGCTGAAACTTAAAACTTTGACCTCTTCTTATAAGAATTACAATGCTACGTTTAGTATTTTGATTTACCTCTCCAAGTATCAATATTTGCTTACTTGACATTTGGTCATTTTTTAAAAATCAAGCAAACCAAACACTAACTGTCATTTTAACCTGTTGTGCTTGAATGAGTCTAAATTTTTGTGTTTGTTTTGTTTCGTTGTAGGTATCAAACACAGGGTCTCCTGTGTGGTAGGCAAGTGCTGTCCCACTGAGCTGCATCCCTAGCCCACCAGTCTTATGTTTTTGGATGCCATCTATAAATTAATTCTTCAATGTAGAATGTAATTCTAAAGAACTAAATCTCTTTAAGACCATATATTGACTATTTTTGTGCCTTTTTCTGTTGGCTGCTTTCATTATACCAGTTACTAGAACTTTCACTGTATTACTGTATTTGTCAGTGGCTTACATTTATTATGTACATGTTGCATTTATCCTTCCATTCACAATTTATTGTAAAGCTGGGATTACTCATTAAACTTTGTTGTGTGTTCAGAGCTTTTTGTGCCTTTTTAAAATAGAAAATAGAGATACTATATTGGAGTTTATGACCTCAAATACCCTAGTTAATATATGTGAGTTGTGTGTGTTCAGTGATTATGAACATATGATATGAACATAACTTCTAAAACTATGAGCATATTTTCCCCAAATTTGTCAAAATGATTGACAAAGCTGAATTAAAAAACCAATCAAAAATTAAAACTGTAAGCATATCTTTCTAAAATGTGTCACACTCTGACAAAACTGCATTAAAGTATTAATTTAAAAAAATGAAATAATAATTTGAAACCTTTATTAACTGTCGCATTAAAAGAGGTAAAAATCAGTGAGTGCTTTATAGAAAAATCATTTTTATTTCATAGTTTCAAAAAACCTGCCAATCTTTATGATTAAATATTGCCCACATTTCATTGCATAACTGTTCTATAGAAGTTGTTGCAAATTGTGACAAGTAATTTTTGCAAAAGAAAGTGGAGGAGGTTGAACTGTATTTTATCTTAAAAGACTTCCATTTCTCTATATGTGAGTGAAGAGGAGGAGTGAAGTAATTACCTGGATCACAGGAGATGAGAAAACTTCTTAGTTGTGCTTAAGCAGAAATGTCGCTTGAAAGTCTTTTTTCACTTAGTGGAGGTCTGTTTCCAGCTTCCTGTGTGGCCTGTTAACATGATGGGGAAATCAGAGGACCCCAGGGAATAGTTTCTTGCAGTCTCAGGCTGTTCGCTCAACTTTAACTAGAGAAGTTGGCTTTATTTGACTTTTGCACTGAGTTTCTATGAAAGATGCCCTTTGAAAAAGTAACTCCATGAGTCCAAGAATCAAGCTGATTTAGAAACCACTGGCCTCCCAGAATGTTTAAGGGATTTTTTGACATAAGCTGAGCAATAGAAAATTATACTAGAACACAGAGATGTAATTGCAAGGGAGAAGCGGTACAGATGGCAGGAGAGAGATTAGTTTTCTTTCCACACACCACAGTGAAAATGATAGGAATGTAATGACTGTGTGGCTGCTAACCATATGCTATTTGCTGCAATTATGCTGTACCTTTTTTTAAAATTAAGGTGAAATTCATCTAATATGAAATTAACCATCTTCAATAGAGTGTACAATTGTATAGCATTTAGTACATTCTAACTGTTGTGCAATCATCATCTGTATCTACTTTTAAAATATTTTGCTCACTCTGTTGTACTTTTGCATTTATGTACAAAGTTTATTTTTATTGTGTTTCTTTTTCAAAAGGACTTGCCGATGGTTTCTAGTAAGGCTGTTAGTGAAATACATGGGGGATTAGAACCAAAAAAAGAAGGGACCCTAATATGTACTTTGTAAGTGTTAATGCAGTTTTTAGTCAACATCAAGTTTGAGTCTTACACATTTCAATAACAGAACATAAAAGTGGTAGGTTTTCTGAAAGAAAACACCAGCTCCTCAGAAAGAGTAGTTACTCTTGACACTCAGTTCTAAACCAAATTTCTCAACTGGGCCTTGATATGAGTGCTTTTATGGCTCCGTGAAGCAGTGACAGGAATTTTCGAGATAGCAAAACCATAAATTTTTGACCTCTACTTGCTTGATCTCAAACGAATCTGGATAATTTTTCTTTTCCAATTCCATCCTGGTAGAGTGTGAGGCTGTAAGGCTGTGCCGAAGAAGGCCTACAGCAACCCAATCCCTGGCGGACAAGTTGGCAGCCTTAGCAGGTGCAGAGAGGCTGGAAACCAGGCTAGGTCAGGGCTGATTTGCAGTTAACAGTGGAATATTATATACTGAAGGACAAAATCCATTTGCGTGTTTATACACTGAGGCATAGATGCTACAAAGTGTAAGCCTCACTGCGCACGAAGATCCACAACTCTATTTGTTTATTTATGGATTATGAGTACGTTTAGTACATACTGAACACATTCATCATGGGGATTTGTGTGTAACACATTTTAATTTTTTCATTTGTCCCCTTCCCCTTTTCTCCCTCCAATCTTCCTTCCCTCCCCATTTACCAAAGCTCTATTTCTACTTTTTTCCCTTCGTTTCTTTTAGTTACTTCCTTTGGTGGGTGGCTAATATGGAAATAATTGGAGGATATTTATAGGCAGAAATGACTTCTTAGATTTGATATATTATCAACTGGGAAAGTATGGGAAGATTAAGATAGTTTTATTGAGTCTACGTGTTAAATTTTAAGTTACCTTTCTTAAGTATTTTGCCAATTTATAGACAGTGATAAGTTTATGAGAATTATAATTTCCCTGCACTGATTGTAATACTTCACATTTTTCTAATATGTTGTGAAAAAGGAATTTTTATTGTTACTTTATTTTTAGAGGTGAGGATACCAAAGGCCGTGATGATATAGTTAGTGATACCAGATTATGGGTGTGTTTACAGTACATATACTATATATGTAAACACCTAGACTTTTTAATCTCAAAAGAAGTTCAAGCCTGTGAAAGTTAGAAAAAAATGCTATGGACAATATATTCACTTCATGTCGGGTCACCAGTTATTAACACTTTGAATTATTTGCATCCTCTCCTTTATTGAATGCTTAACCGCTTGAAAATTAGAGACATGCCATTTAAGAATGCATCTTTCTGAAACAAAGACATTTTCATTCACTCCACAATTGCTTTATCATTATTATAGCCAAGAAATTTAATATTTTTATAGTAAAATTACCTGATAAGCAGTCTATGCCTAACTTTTTCACAGTCGTCTCAGAAACATCGTGTGTAGGCTGACCTCGTGGTTCAGCAGTGGTGCATCTGACTTCAGAAGTGTCCTCTCTAACTGTTTTTCTTCTTTTCCCCAATCTAGGAGTCTAACAAGGGTCATGCTTTGCATTTGGCTGTCGTGCCTCTCTAGTCTCCTTTAATCTGGAAATGCCTCTGCTGCCTTTCGTTTTTCATAATTTTGATAAATGTGAAGCATGCAGGTCAGTTTTCTTACAGTCTGGCTTTGTTAACTTCAGGTTAAGCATCACAGTAAGACTACTACATGGAGGAGGTTATGTTCCCATTTCATTATACTTTTGACAACTAGATTAAGGTGGTATTCACCAAATCATTCCACCTAAAGATAATGTTCCTCCTTTGTGATTAATAAAGAAGCTATGGCTACCTGAAAAATTGAGGCAGGAGCATAGTAAGTTTGAGGTTAGCCTGGGCAACTTAGTGAGACTCTGTCTCCAGATAAAAAAGACTGGGATATAGCGCAGCACTGAAGTGCTTACCTAGCATGTACAAATCCCTGGATTCAATCTCCAGTACTATTTAAAAAAAGAAAATAAAAAGCTGCAGCGTGGTACTTTGAGACTGTGAATCTTCTCCAAGGCCTGTCTTAATCACTGTATTCCTGCTGTCACAGACTCCTACAGGGTCTTCATTGCTGAATGGATGAATGGAGCAACTGGAACAATGTCTCTTTCTTGGAAGTCAAATGCAATGTTACATTTATGTGAAAATTTGTTTCCTGTGTTGAAAAATCACTTTCGGTTTTATATTTAACATACTGATTAAAATATTTCATTTATGATATAGGCTGAATGCATGAGGTGCTGAAATCTAAGCCGTAAGGCATGTGAAGTGAGTGGATTTTTGCGAAGAGAAAGTTTATTAATATACACATAAATTTGCACCATGGACCTAGAAGCCTCCTCAGGTCATGTTTTAGTTAGTAGTAATCTTTTTTTTTTTTTTTTGCGGTACCGGGGATTGAACTCAACCTCACGCCTGTCAGGCAGGTGCTTAGGTCACTGAGCTAAACTCCCAGCCCTGGTTTTTTGAGGCAGGGTCCCACTGTGTAGCTCAGGCTGGCCTTGCGC
Organism: Dasyprocta punctata; assembly: GCA_004363535.1. Lineage (NCBI taxonomy): Eukaryota > Metazoa > Chordata > Mammalia > Rodentia > Dasyproctidae > Dasyprocta > Dasyprocta punctata. Next base: position 59,055 of record RJWM01003378.1, read on the forward strand.
TCGCGTTGTAGCCCAAGCCAGCCTTGAACTCACAACACTCCTCCTACCTCAGCCTCCCGAGTGCTGGGATTAACGGTGTGCACCACCACGCCCAGCTCCATCATTTGATTTCTGCATCTACATTGTTTTACCTTTTTCCAAAAATCTAAATGTATTTTCTTGAGCTTTTGGGGATGTATAGATCAACCGTAACTTGGCCTTTGTTCTGTTTTATAGGTGTTTTTTTTTTTCTTTGTTTATCTGCATAGGAAGTACTTTAAGAAAACAATGAAAAATTAGCCCATTGTCATGCTGAAATAGTCTAATCCCCACTATCTGACTCTAAGACTGTGCTTGGCCAGGCAGCAAGGAGATGGGTCAAACATTGAGCCTGTTTTTTCTGGTCCCTGCAGTTGTACCTGGCTATGGTTCCATAGGGTCAGAGATTGGCAGTAAATACAAAAGTGTCCTCAGGGGAACAGATTGTCCCTTTAGGGCGAAAGAAAGCTATTGTGAGTGGAAAAAAGCCTCTTTCTGGTGATTTGGATTGACGTTTTCCCTTTTCCCCTCACTGGGAATCACTGATGTGGAGAAACAGAAGGTGGGCAGATTCCTCCAACTGCTGCCTCAGTGCGATTCCAGCTTTGGAAGGTGATCCGGAGACTGTTGTTTGATAGGGGTTTTATTCTGATGGGAAAACCCGCCTCTTTGACACTCTGGACATGTTATGATGAGAACTTGTCCAAAAATTTGCTCGGTCTTACCCACACTTGGCAGTGTGCTTTACTTTATATTCAATTATGTTTTTGTATTGACATTATGTTTAATACTTGTAGATTATCACTGCATGGGTAGAATACTGAAACACTTGACAAATTCTAATGGAGAGGTCAAATATCTGTTAGTTACCAGATAGCTGGTATATCTAGCTGCCATTGTATCTCGGGTTCTTATTTTTATTTTTCTATAGCCAAATTTAGAAACTATGGCAAATCTTGCCTGTTACTTTTTTGTGTGTGCTGGTGCTAGAGATTGAACCCCAAGGCTTTGCAGTTGCTAAGCAAGCGATCTACCAATGAGCTACATTCCCAGCCCATTCATTCATTTGTTCATTTGTTCATTCGTTTGTTCATCCATTGGCTTGTTCCTGGTACCAGGGATTGAACCCAGGGCCTCTGGATCACTGAACAACATCCCTAGCCTTTAAATAAATTGTTGCTATTATTTTATTTCAAGTAGGGTCTGTAGTTGTCCAGGCTGGCTTTGAACTTGAGATCCTCCTGCTTTGGCCTCCAGAAAAGCTGTGATTTACAGGCCTGTGTCACTGACCCTGGCACCTTTTCACTCTTAGTGACTAATCAACAGGGAAAAGAACAGCACAAAATTATTCATCAGTGGTATATCCCATGCATCCCCTTGTCTTTCTGGCTTCCTCCAACTAGGGGCCTCTAAACTGAAGTAACTAGTTACCTAAGCCCAGAGGAGCTATGATAAACTTTACAAAATAAACAGAGCAAAGATACATGTAGCAGTTATTGCCACTGGTGTTTTTCATGGAGCTAAGTGGTGAAACTATTTTTAGCATAGGCTACAGCCGGGAGAAGTTTCCAGCCAAGGAAAGACAAGGAGTCTGCACTAGTTTTTTTCTCTTTCAAGCTAATTGTTTTTTCTTCATTGTTAAACTCACCATTCAGTCAGTCAAATTTAAATGCAAATTTTAGATTATATTAGCATTCCACAAGCAACTTACAGTGATTTTAGACTTATCTTTGGTTTTGAAATATCGATAGCATTGTTTTATTAGTGGTGATAAGTATAGTTTTTTACCTTGAGGTTTCTTTGTAATTGTAATATACATATTTATGAGTACAGTATAATATTTTAATACATATATGCACAATCATGATGAAGACCATTAAGATCTCAGTGTTAATAATAATAACAATGATGAATTGTTTATGAGAGTGGATTCTTTGTTAGATGCTATACTAAATGTTTAAAAGTTAGTTGTTGTTTTTTTTTTTTTTTTTTTTTTAGAGCAGAATATATTTATTGAGAGAAAGAAAGCTTCTGTCTGAGGGACAGAAGGGGGCCTGAGCGGGTTGCCCTAAAAGTTAGTTTTAAAATGATTCTGAGTCAGTTTTTGTTAATACTGTCATTTCGTAGATTTTTAAAAAAGGTTTTAAGATGTTACATGTAAAAGCATTTGCTGAAAACATGCTGGAGAGCACTTCCTCACCTTTGAGACGTAAAATTTTTGTTTTGAGGTTATATACATAATTGAAGAAGTTTTAAAAAGTACATATATAGTCTATATTATGAAGTTTATAAATTTTCCTTATATTTTCTGAATACATTGAGTCATTCTGAAATGGGAATCATGACTAATCACTGTTAATGAAGTACGTTTAATTCAGTTCTTTTCACCACATTGAACATAAAGATTTAGCATGCCTAGGCTCTACTGTTAGATAAAAAGATGTGAGAGTCTAATTCTTGTTCTTACAGATGAAACAGGAACATACACAGATGAGCTGTAACACAGGCCAGTTTGTCATGGTCGCTGTCATTCAGGGGAGGGAAAGTTGTAGTGGGAACAGAGAAAACAAGATAATTGATTTTCTCTGGCAGGATTGGGGAATGCTGTAGAGTTGTCATTCTGTTTGAGTTTAAGTGATTTTGGCAAAGCTTGCAATTTTAAATTGGTTTGTAGTATTACTACTACTTACTTTTCCATCATAGTAAGTGCTGTGTAGACATAGTAAGAATGTAGGTATTTTTAGGGTATGGATAAAAAAATCATATTTTTAATGTTATGAATGTAAAAAATATAATATGTTCTTTGGGAAAAACATCTTGAGTCTTTTTTTGAAAAATGCTATTTCCTCTTTATTTTTTGAGATTTATCATTTTGCATTTTTGAGAAGTATGCACATAATTTTTCATATAAAATTTTGGTTTTTTTGATATGAATTTGGTACCTATTCTTGAAAATATAATTTCCAGATGAGTCCTCCAAAATAGAGATAGCAGCTTTCATTCTATTCATTTTATATGTTGTATATACAGTTCTTTTTTTATCATCTAGTATTTTGCTTAGCACCTATCTGACAGAAGGTAAATGATCACTGAATGTTTATGAATATTAAAATATGATGGCATTTCAGAAAAAAAACGTGGGCTCAGTGTATGAGAACTGACTGGGAGGTGCTGTGAGACCAAAGAATGAGGCATACAGATCTGCTTTTTGCAGTTTCTTGGGGGAACCTGGACACAGAAATGTGGCTCAGATGACAGCAGACCTGTGGTCCGAACAATCTGGGTCAGCAGGAACAAGCTTTATAAAATGGTCGAGAAAAAAGTGATTTCATCCAAGCTGGGATATTCTTGTTTTTTCTCAAGCTGATATCAAAGACGTCAGGTAAATTCCTAGCACTGATGGTGCCAGGCTCCTGTTGGAAAGCTCTATATATCACTTGAATGTTTTGTTTACTAATAGTGTGCTGGGAAAGTATGTGGGGGACACTGACCAGGGTTCCTCAAGGCAATTATGTTGGTTGACACTCAGGATGACTACAATTAGGTCAAGCTGATTTCCTACAAGTGGTGTCTTAGTTGCTGAGACAAATTACCTGACACCTAAAATTAGGGAAGGAAAGGTTTATTTCTTACAGTCTTAGAGGTTTCAGTCCATATTCAGCTGGCTGCAAGGCAGGATGGCGTTGCAGAGCAGCTATTCTTGGTGGCCACCAAACAATAATGGTGAACTGGGGAGAGAGGGGGAGACACGCCTTCTTCCCACCCTTACACTGTATGTTAACCCCACCCCTGGGCGGGTGCCACACTCACATCGCCAATCCCTGCGCCAGACAATAAACCAACCATAAACGCCAGACTCAGCTCCATCCATGACTACATGAGGCTTAAGTGGGGGCCATCTGCCCACAATATTAACAAGTGGTATAAAAATAGGATACAATAATTGGGTCATCCTTCAATTTGTATTCCTTCACTTTCCATCTAATACTGTACCTGTTTCACATTGCAGGCAGTGTTTTATTTCCTTCTAAAATTTAATTATGTCACTTAATCCACTACTAAACACTATTCCCTTTTCTGCCTAGTTTCTCATTGTTTGAAGGATGAAATCCAGTCTTATGCATGGCTTGTTGCCCACTTCATGATTGTCTTAGTCACGTTCTTGAACCTGGGATGTTATACCTGACATCCTCACCTTAAAGGACAGATTCATTTTGGCTCACAGTTTCAGAAATTTCAGTTAATGGTCCAATGGTTCCATTATAGAAATGGCACGGTGGAAGGTCCTGCTGCAGAAGAAAGCTGATCATGTCATGGAAGCCAGAAAGCAGAGAGCAAAAGGAGGAGCCAGGGAAGGAGATATAGCATACCCTTTATCTTCATTACTTTTCTCTCACTGCTGAGACAAAATACCCAACACCCAAAGTTAAAGAAGTAAAGGTTTATTTAGCTCACAACTTGTAGAGGTTTCAGCCCATTGCTGGCTGGCTCCAAGGCAGGGTGGCATGACAGAGGGGCAACAGTTCATGGTGACAGAAGACAGCAAAAGCAACAAGAGAAAAAAGGGGGAAGAGCAAACCTTTCTCCTTTATATTGTGTGCAGGCTACCCTAGATAGAGCATAGCACTTGCACCACTAATCCCAGCACTAGATTATGAACAAATCAGTAACTCTAGATTCATACTGCCCCTCACCATGACCACATGAGGCTTTTGGGGGGACATCCAGATACAAACCATAACACCTTTCCAGGTCACATGCCTAGTGATTTACTCCTAAGAACAGGTCAGCTGAAGTGCTCCTTGTTCCAGTTACATTCCAAAGCCCAGCTTCTGAATACACGAGAGTTTGGGTGGATCATTTTTGATCTAAACCATAACAATGATGTATCCTGGGTCAGGTTAACCCAGGTTTCTTCAAGCACCTATTCCATTCTTTTCCATTGAAGCAGTTGTGTACCCTGCAACCCCAGTGGAAATGTCTTTTTTTTTTCTTTTTCCTGTTACAGCACATATCACATTGTTGTAACTTTTCATCCATTGTATATCTCTTTGGAACTGCTTAAATGTGGAAATTGCTTTCCTGATAAGTTTATATTATCATCTTTTAATTACTAGTGTCTGACATACTAGATCCAAAAATACTTGTCTAATGATTTGGGCTGTGCTCAGAGGTATGCATAATTATTATGCTCTTAAGAATATAAAAATCCTTTTGGTAAAAGATAATGTTAAAAGTCAAGTATTTAATGTTTAATATAATATTTTTAAATATGTTCAGATATGCTATATATACTAGTTAATTTTAATGCTGACCCAATTTATACTTATAATTGATAAAATGGACTCTTGTGGCTGTAATGAATTATTGGAAACTTCCTTTTTTTTTTTTTTTTGGTTCTGGGAATTGAACTCAGGATCTAGCACTTGCCAGGCAGGCACGTATACCACTGAGCTATATCTTCAGCCTCATATTACTGGAAATTTAAAACAACGAATGTATTACTTTATAGCTCTGGAGATCAAACACCTGAAATAGGTCTTATGTGGCTAACGGCTATGTGTTGGCAGGACTCCTTAGTTTTTTGATGCAAGGAGAATCTGTTCCTTGCTTTTTCTAGCTTCAGGAGGCTTCATGCATTCTCTGGCTTGTGGCCATTTTCCAGAAATTGCCTCATTCTGACATCTATTTCCATGGTCATTTCCTTCTCTGACCCTCTTCCTTCTTCATATTCTTATAAGGAACCTTGTGATTACATTGCATCCACTGAACAAATCCAGAATAATCTCTCCACCTCAAGATCCTTAGTTTAATCACACCTGCAAAGTCCCTTTTACCATTGTAATTTGTTGAGATTAGGACATGAACATCTTGGCCAGGGGTGAGGGGGCATTATTTTGCCTAATCACCCAGATTTTCAAACAGAAGTATTACCAGATATGTTGCTTGAGATCATTTTGTGCTATAGCAGCCAAGCTCTTTGCTCACTAAATATATAGTCACATATTTACAAAACATTTGGCTTGTAGCTAGAAATCTCTACTTATTTTAAACTATAAATACTCTTATAGCAGGTGTCCTTTTTTTTCTTACACAGGCACATGATTATAGGAAACAATTCAGATTTTCTAAAATACGAATCTCAAGGATGTGGATTAGTCACTTTTATCTGTAGTGGATGAGGTTGACATTAAACAGCTACAAAGAATAAGTGAAGAGAAATATCATTTTTGTGCATGCAAAGTGTTAGTGTAAAAGTTTTCTATAATGTACTGCTCGTTACTTGAATTTTCATTTGTCTTGCATGTTCTGTTCATTTCTGTCTACCATTGTTATAGAAGTCAGTTGCAAGATTGCTGTCTTCATTTTCTGAAAGGACAAGTGCTTTGGAGGACACTGATTAGATGTTCCTTTTTTTTTTTTTATCTAGGATGGAGCTCTTTTCATTTTATCCATCCATAGGCATTCACAAGAGGCTAAGGCTTTTGTTAAGATGAGTACTTCAGGAGTAGCTAATGTTCAAAGGCATAGTAGTCAGATCTTTCTAGCAAAAACAAAGCCAGCTTGACGCTGTGAGTCACTTGGAATGTGTGTGTGTCTATAGCAGTTAGCTTAATAAAGATGCTTATTTCTTTTGTTATTTATCAGTTACAAATATCTAGGAATTACTAGGAAAATCTAATGGGTTATGCACACGAAAGGGCTGTTCTTAGGAAGAAAGCTTGACTACAAAAATTCAGAAGTTGGAAAGTGTATTGGAAAGAGCAGTTCACCTTCATTTTAATTATTAAGCTTAATGGAGTGAGAATAAGAAGTTTATGAAGTTGGAGAATTGGAATGTGATGTGAGGCTTTGCATTTCCTTTTTTGCCTTATTGGATTAGCTTTCAATCTTCTATCCTAAGGACATTTTCCTTCATGGTTAATGACTGCAGGTATATTTTCTCTAAAAGTGTTTAGAAAAGATTTTAGAAACACGTTTATTAATAATATCAAGCACAACTCTACTCCTTAGACCTTCCTCTAGCAACACTGAGAAAAACAAAGTGTATCTGCAAATATTTGTAGAGAACAGCATTGATTTCTCACAGTAAAATCGGACCTCTTAACAGCCTTCTCATTTTTATAGAGGAATTAACTGCTACTAGTGAGTTAGCCATCCTCTGATAGTAGTTATCCCCTGGAGAACTGCCGGACTTTTTAAGACATTAGATATTTCTTTAGTGTATCAAATTTGAAACTCTAGACTGGTGTTTTTTTTGGAATGAGTCCACATTAAAATTTGTTTATAATGAGTCTTTAAGGCATTTACTCAATAAGAATAATTTGCCTACTGGACTCAGGTTGTGAAGTTTATACTTATAGAACTATTAAAAGAATAGCAAAGAACTCTTTTTACTTCTTTGGCACAAATTTCACATGGTAACCTTTTTTTGCCAAATTTGCCTTACAATAATTCTCCTGCAATATACCTGTATATGTTACTATAAAGGTTTTGAACTACAGTATTTGAAAGTAAGTTGCAAACATGACGTTCCATTATCCTTGAATATTTAATTAGTTTTTTTAAAAAAACGAGGACCCCATTGGATGACAGTGCTATTGATCTGTGATTACCATTTCATCACCTGACTGTTGAAATTTCACCAATAATTTCAATGATATCTTTTTTTGGCTCAGGCTCCATATCCAATCTATTCTATCATGTTTCTCTAAGTCTTCAACCTGAAACTTTTCCTTCTCTTTCATTTTTGCAGAGTACCAGTTATTTTTGAACATGAGTTTTTAAGATCCTAACATCCTATTTTAATTTGTTACTACCTATTTCATCTGTGAGAACTATGATAATGTCTCCCATTCTCCTTGACATATTTACTTATATGCTTAATCTTCCTGAATGGAACAAATTGTTAGTTCAAATTGGTTGCCTTGTCAGCTGCTACTGTGTAGTCTCCTGATCTCCTAGTACACCACCCTGGCTCCAAAGCAGACTGGCCAGTGCTTCAGCCTCAGCCTCAGACAATGTGCCAGCCACACCAGCCAAGTATAGTTATTTTGGCAACTTCCTGCATACGTGCAAACAAATGAAGAGTAAGACATTAGAGCTGTTTTCTGTGGCATGTCCAAACTAGTTACACTGAAACACTTTATTTAATTGTACTTTTGAATTAATTAATGAATTTTTGTGGAGCAGTGCTGGGAATCAGACTCAGAGGTTTGTGCAAACTGAGCAGGTGATCTACCACTGAGCTGTATCTGCAGCCCTGATCTTAGTTTTCAAAGGAAGCTATAGAAACAGCATGATGTCCTTGTGATAAGGATTATTGTTTGACTTAGCATTTTAGTATCTAACATTTAAAGTCTGTGATGATTAAATTAGAAACTCTGCAACCCTGTTAAAGAATTATTTAATACTGAAGCCTTTTGAAGTTTCATGAATGGATTACATTGTCTCTATTCAAAGCTGATTTAACTGTATCATTGATACCAGTGTTTTTTCCTTGTTATAATTGGGTATGTTTTAGTTGAAGTTTTTTGCCTGCAGTCCTCTTACTATGGTAAATATAATTAGAAGTAATACATACAATCATTTTGAGCAGTTTTCAGAACTTTTCTTTTCCACTGATTCAAAAAATATGCAAATTATATTCCTTGTTAGGTCGAGTCTGCATTATTAAAACATATACACATCCTACATATGAAACATTTTTTAGCTATCTACTTGAAACTTTTAAGCTTACCATTAAGTCTGTTTTACTTTTTGTATGAATCAATATTATTTAGTATGACTATTATATGCAGTATAATAAATGAATCAAGTATGCTGGATTTGCCTTACCTGAAAGTAATCTATTCAGTGGTTTAGCCAGCATCCATTTCCTGTATCCTGTATGCCTCAATATTTGTACCAGGGGAAAGCAATTTGTATTTTTCATTCTTTAAGAAGGGAATGTAGATTGTTTTTATTTTATGACTTTTGGTGTTTGTGGCTTGATTCTTTGGACAGTTTTATAAGGGCAGGAGTGGAAACACGTGCAAAGAATCGCTAAGCCATTTTAAGTACTGACTTCCACATGTACTCAAAGAGAACTACTTAGTATGGTTCAGAGAGCATTTTGGTTAAGTGGACAAGAGGAGTTTCCTGTGTTTCCTACAGCATGTGAGAGAATAAAACTGAGGAGCGCTTTGGGCTCATGGGGGATCTGATGAGTGGCAGTGCATCCCTGTGGCGTGAGGAAGAAAATGACGCACAGTCGGCACTCAGTGTTTGTTGAATGGCATGGGATGGCGGTGAATGTGAGCAAAGGAGGCGGTTTGATGTTGTATTTTTACTGAGTTCTTTGTTCTACTCCTTACGAAAAGGGGCATGAAAAAAACCATAAGCTCTGTGATGAGATCTCTTGCTTTTTAGCACTGCATGTAAGCTGCATGACCTTTGCAGGATGTTTAAATAAATCTTCACTCTTTGTTTATTCCTCTATAAAATGAAGATATGATACTGACCTTATGCTATGGTTATGAGGATCTAAAAAGTGTATCAGACATTCAGAAGTATCAGTTGCCCTCTTCAGTTTCTTTAGTTGTACAGTTACTGTTTAAGTATTAACTCCCATCCTGCATGGCTTTCTCAGCACTGCTTCAATAGCCTCACACTACCCCAGTCAAACTTTACCTTCCCATCCAGTGCTAGCCAGCTCCTCTGTCCCACTCCTAATGTTTCATTCTCCAGGTGGTTGTTGACATGGCCTATTAAGTTGTGGACAGTATTGTTTTGTCTGCTCAGGACCAAACTCTGCTACAGGAAACCGTAGCCTCAGAACACTAGTGTGAGTGGAGTTTTTAGTTACAGTTCCACCAGGTGCTGGGGGCCGTAGTCCTTCGTCTGCACAGTTAGTCCATTTACCCGTTGGCTTCAGTGCTTGCTCTGGGGATGAGGCAGACCAGGTGGACTCCTTCCCTGGGTGCTTCACACTTGGCCCATTCTTTAGTTACAGACCGGAAGGGTGCTGGTTTCAGGGGTCTATAAAGTTACTTTACACTGGCTCTTTCTGGTTCACAAGGAAAATGATTACTTTTTATTTGCTTAAACTAATTTCAGTTGGGTATCTGTTACTTTTCAGCAAAGAGTATGACTTTGCCTGGAATTCTCTTTTTTCCTACTTTAGTTGACAAAATTTTATTCATTCCTGTAAGACTCAGTTCTAGCAGATTAAAACCTTTTAAAAAGTCCATTTTAGCCCTTAAATTGGACCAAGGCTTTTCTTTTCATAGTTCCATTCAATACTTCTTTTTAATAATGGCATTCACAACAGGCACGGTGGCACACATCTGTAATCCCAGCACTTGGAGGTTGAGGCAGGATTACTGTAAATTCGAGACCAGTGTGGCTACATAGTGAGTTCAAGGCCAGCCTGCAATATGCAAGACCCTGTCTCCAAAAATAAACAGAACTACAGCATGCATTGTTTTACAATTTGTTTGTATATAAGTCTATGTCTCCTATCATATTCAGACTATAAATTGAATCAGTGTCAGTACAGTTGAGACAAATTATAGATAGTACATGTTTAATTCATTGAATGATAGGGTGATTTGCCTCCTTCTGAAACAGAATGCAATATAAAATTCCTTTGATTTACTTTTATCATTATAGTTATTACCTGATCATTCAAGATAATTTAGAAAATAATAAAACATACAAAAACCCTTTGCTACCATCCATGTGCTTGATAAACTTATTGACAATTACTTCCTTAAAGTTTTTTGTTTGTTTGTTTGTTTTGTTTTTTTGAGACAGGGTCTTGCTATGTAGTTCAGACTGGCCTTGAACTCATGGCAATCCTCCTGCCTCAGCCTCCTGAGTGCTGGGATTACAGGTGAGCCACCAGGCCCTGCCCTTAAAGTTCTGAAGAATGAAGATTGCATAGAAACAAAGCCCAAATTTAGATTGCTCATAATAGTAGTTAGCATATATTACTAGCTTACATCAACTAGCAGATCACATCAGTTATGATTTGTAGATAATTAATTGCTTAAAGAAATTTACTAAAGCTGTTATAAAGCCAACTGACAGTCTTATTTCCTTTTTGTCATTTTTGGGGTACTTCCAGAAATGGTTTAGCTGAAGCTTGCTGTGGGCATTCACTTGCCGGGTACTCTCAGTGGCTGAGATCGAGTCCAGCTCATTCTAAGCCACAAAATGTTTGTTCACCTTGAAGGAGAATCAGCCAGGATGTCAAAGAGACAGTGGCAGGATTGGAGGGTGGAGCAGTGTGAGAAGCCAGGGAGAGCAAAGGCACTCAAGGCTGCAAGGGCATGGGTCATATTCAAAGGAAGAGGTGGGTGGGCGCTCGGAGAAGCCCTAATTACCCGTGAAAAGGCCTCAAGGGAGCAACTGTTCATATCTACGCAAATTAACTGGGAAATGGAAGCATGGAAAATTCAAAACAGAAACAGCCATCTGCACATATAATAAACATTTGGTCAGTTGCAGTTTCTCCATCTGTCCTGATGAGCCCGCAGTACTGAGCTAGTAGTGTAAGGCACCGACACGTAAGGGGAGAAGCCTGCACAGTGCGCTCTTCCCTATGTTTTCCAGTTTCTCATTCTGCTCTGTAAATTCAAGGAGTGACCCTCAGGTCGTGTTTGGAGAGAAAGGGTACCAAGAGAGAAAAGAGACTTGCAATGGGGTGCGGGAGCAGAGTGGACTGTTTTGAACATGGCCTATTTAATCGAGAATTCAGAAAAATGCCCTTTGTTAAGTTTTTGAAGAAATATAACAATGTTAAAGTCTCATTTTTTCCAGAGTGGAAATTTGTTGTCCCTTAAAGCTGTGTATGTGTCATAGTGGGACGGGAAGGTCTTTCAACATAAAGTCTATATGGCTTTTGTTGTCTTTGCATCATGATACACAGTAAGTTTTGTAATTTCCAGTTACAGGGTGAATCTGTGATAAGATACAGGTATAGATACTGTGAAACTATTTCATATAACCATGAATTTCCAAGTGACAGATTTGTCAAGATTTTCTTTTTTTCATATTCACTGGCTGCTTGCTGTAGTAAATTGACCTTCTTAACTCTTCTTTGGAGATTTAAATACTTTTTTCTTCTTCTAATTTTGCTCCTTTATGTGGACTATATCTAGTTTTCTTCCTTTTCCAGATAGGTATCTTTATAATATAATATAGTACATTATTAGTTAGATTACAAGTTTTATGTAAAAATCGATTCAGTCTATTCAGGTTCAGTAGGACTATTCTGTGCTCTGAAAGTTCTTAGACTAAAGTTTGCCAAAATTCCTATTTGTGTTTCAGTGTCATAAAAGTTTTTGTTTTGGGGGGGGGGAAGGTGTGGTTTTTATGAGCAATTTCAGATTTTTTCAACTTTTCTATGATTTTTTTCTTTTTAATTTTTTCTCCAACTGTGTTCTTCTTCCCATTTTGTCCTGCCTCTCACCTTTATTAAAAAGAACAGTACTACATAAATTTAAAAAGCATTTTGGGGTCATATAAATTGATGCTTTTATTTTGTTAAGGCTTTTCTTTTAGAAGAAAAAACTTAGTCAACTGGAATCTCTCTGTTTTGTAAAACATGTCCCAGAAATTCTGTCCCATCGTGGGACTTTGCATTTATTAATCAACCTTGGAACTGGACTCTTCTTTATCACTAGATTAACATTAGAATTTTAGTGATGGAGATTAGAAAGAGGGGAAAATTAGCTTTGCCTGGGTGAAGCTGTTGACTTTCATATTGACTTACTTTATAGAGTAGGGTAAGTCGTTCATAAACACTTTATTTTCCAGGGAGCTGGGGATATAGCCCAGGGGCACTGTGCCTGCCTGGTAAGCGTGAGGTTTTAAGTTCGATTCCTGATACCCCTCACCCCCATCACTGTGTTTTCCTTACTATGTTAACTGGAAGGGAAAATCATCAAACATAAGGATGTTGTGCATGTCAGTTATTAATGATATAAAAATGATAATAATAGTTTTTATCCTGGCACTACTTTCTTTATGGACCCTTCTGTGCAATACAATATTCCTGAACCAATCTCTGTCTCACACTTGTGCTCATTCTCTCTTTCTCTTGCAAAGGTTCTGGGGATTGAACCCACAGCCGTCATAGTGAACTACATCCTCAAGCCATTTTTCTTGTATTTTATTCATGCTCAGTTCAGACTTGTGGTCCTCTTGCCTCAGCCTTCTGGAATGCTGAGATTACAGGCATGTGTCACCCTGCATGGCTCCTTCTGAATCTCTTGACTCTTTTTGTCTGATTTTCTTTAGGGGTAGGCATGGGATAACAATTTAGTACTTGTCCAGTCTTCTTTATAAACTAGAATACCATTTTGCATCCTAACCTGATCTTACTTGAAAGAAGGAAATTAAAGTAGTAGCTGATACTTTTGGGTATGGCTTTTAAAACACTTTCATGTAAGTTTTATCATTTAAATCTTACAACAGCCTGGAAGTCATTAGGACAGGTGTCTTGATCTCAGTTTTATAGATGTGAAAATATTCTTGTGTCTGACAGACAGAAGATCACACAGCATCTTAGAGGTTGGGATTAGAGTGCAGGGTATGTTTTTATTGTTTGTTTTTCCAATAAATGGTGTCCCATTGAAAATGGAGACTTAATTCCATTGAAAGATATTAAACTTTACAATAAATCGTAGGAAATCTCTTTAATTGATATTCATAAACACTGGTCATTGAGGTCTGGATGTTAGATTGGAAGGTGGTATAACTATTTTAACATCAGAATTTCAGCAGGCAGTGTAGGTATATCACTAGTCTTTCACCACAGCCTAGGGGATGAAGCGAAAATGTGTACCTTTTACTAGGTAGTATATTCCTACTGTGTTGGACCTTTCCATTCATTGCCTAAAAATCTGGAGGCCAGGAGAGAGTGGTCAAGGGTGGTGACGCAGGGTGGTAGGATTTCTGCCTAGCATCTGGAACTTCCCTGTAGTTTTGGGGTTGTATCATTATTTTTTAAAAGAGCTGTCCCAGAAATACCTGCCTAAACACTTGGTCCATTCATTTATTAATTCTTTTATCAAACATTCAACATTTTTGTCTGATAATTCTTTCAATCTGTTCATTATTGTCTCTTAGGCTAATGAACCTTTTCAGAAAAATCTCTTAGTATCTCAGTTTTGAGAGTTGATTTTTAAAAATCACCAGACTTTAGACAAAAGTCCTACTTACGAATATATATCAAAATTTGACTGTCCACCAATTTTCCAGTTTGATTTGTTTTGTGTTATTATGGATTCTGTTATATTTTACATAATATGCTATTTATTAAAATGAAAAATAGGGTTAGAAGTTTAGCATCAGTTATGTAATAGACTAAGAAATATTAGATTTTGTACACACTTTTTGTAGGGACTGGGGTATAGTTTTTGTAGGGACTCCATTGAAGTGGAACTGATTTTTCATTGATCCTAAGGAGATAAAAACAAAGATAGGAATTTGATAACAACAGCAAGAGGGAGCCCGCCTGTGCAGAGCCTAGCTCTGGAACAAAGTATGCATTTTTGGAGTTTTTTTTTTTTTTTTTTGTACTTGGGATTGAACTCACGACTTCCCACTTGCCAGGCAGGCACTTGTGCTGCTGAGCTAAATCCCCAGCGAGTATGCATATTTTTAAAAGCAATCTGGAATACAGGTAGGTATTCCTAGTTATTGAAATGTATTTTATCCAGATATTGAAACTGAATAGATTCACATAAGCAGGGAGATTTGTATTTCAGTCTGTGTGGTGGTATTGGTAAATCCTAACCCATAAAAGTCTACAGATATGGAAAGATTCTATTTCTGCTCTTTCCCACCCCTGCCCATGATAATGGACATGACTTCCAACAGAAGTGAATGTTATGTGCATGTTTGCATTTTTTACCTCTGTTTATGAATGCATTTATATAACATACCTTTGTCCACATATCCACTATATTTATCCACAAATACACAGATGCATAAAATACTAAATTAGAGTAAGTTACTATTATGGTATTTCTTGGTATTTCTAAACTATGAATAGGGGCCTGGTATCTGTTAAGTTTACATTCTCCTCACCAGCATGTGACTTTATGGTATAAGAAGCACAATTTGATGATTTTTATTTTTTATTGATACTTAAAAATGACAAAAAAAATGCTGTCACTGAATTAGGACTATCATCACTTGTAACTATATTAATGGTAATCTGAGTGTATGGGCTGAGCAACTTTGCAGCAGTCAGTTGGTTCATTGTGGCAGTTTCTACAGTTAACTTATTCTTATCTCCACAGGATGCATGGGTTGAGGCAGCAAGGCTCCCATTGTCATTACTTTAAAGTTGGCCTGTTCATGAGAGATGGCAGTTGTAATGAGCGGGTATACAGAAGGATAGGGAGTGTGTTATAAAGGGGATCACAGCCAGGAACCGTATTCTCCTATTTACCTCTCCCTAAATGTGCCTTGTGTATTTATGGCAAGCCTCTAGCAAAGACAGTGAAGGCTTTTGCAGTACTGCCTCAGACAAAGAGTAATTCCATTTCCAAATGGATGAGATGAGCTAATCCAGGGAACTCTGCTGCCAAAATCCACTCTGGAAGAAAATTGTTCCTTATTTGTCTACTCTGTTTTTACTTCTGTTGTGTTCAGTCTTCTGGATGTATACACAGAGTGATTGTGCTTCTGAGTATTGATTTTATTCATAAGAGCTAAAGGAAACCATTGCATATTAATTTCTGACTTGTTTTGCCAGAAGGATTTAGTAAAGATTCATATGAGTTAACATGCTGGCTTTCAAATACTAACTCTGTATATGAGTTTTAAAAGTAAGGATGGAGGGATAAACATACTAAGGGGGCATATGAAAATTTCCCAGATAAACTTTCAAATTTTTTCTGTAAAAGTTTTTTTCGACAATTCATATAAGATATAAGCCTTGAGTGGTCAAAAGCAGAATATGTGTTTAAGCTCTGTCTTGTGAGCTAAAGCATTTATATTATAATATTTGAGCTTTGCTTGCTTTATCCCTTATCCTCTGACCTTCCTAAATCCTCCCAAAACATAATAAATAAACTGCAAAGTGACTAAATGACACCATTACTGAAGGCTGCATTTTGTATCTCCTGTACATTTTAATACATACTGAGAACAGCAGGTATTAAAAGCTTACTTCCTGGTTTTATTTTTATGGTTCTTACACTTACAAATACTCCTTATTTCAACCCTTACTCTCAGTGACAAATTATTAGGAGAATGTTTTCCGAAGTACATCAGAAATCAGTGAGAACTTGACAAAATGAGTCAATGAGAAAATTAATGTGGCATTTTCCTTTTGCTCTGCTAAGCCACACAGAATGAAAGAAGACAGAGGTTTAAGCTTTAAAGGCTTTTCGCTTGAACACATTAAGGGGGACACAGGGATAAGTGAGACCAGTGGCTCAATCCTTCCAAGATTTATAAGTTCAGGGGAGGAGGAATGCAGGAGAGACAGCAAATGCTGGTTTAAGTAGGGAAGGAGCCAGTGTCAAGTTTCAAGCTAGGGCCACGATGGGATGAGGTTGACCAGCTAGCTGCTCTGCAAGTTCTGTCTTATTTACATTGTTGATATGCAAGATACAAAGCATAACATAGCATAACATAACATAACATAACAAAAAAGGTTCATTTCCCATTTATCAGCTGAATGTATATTTTCTGTGAAATCCCTACGTAATTTCACTCATTGTTATTTTTTTAAATGAGGAGATATGATTTATGCCTTAAGCATTATCAAGAATGATTTTTCCTCTTTTTTTCTACATCCTCATCAACACGTGTTATCTCTTATCCTTTTGATAATAGGCATCCTAGTAACTATGAGACTGTATGTCATTGTGAATTTATTTTCCATTTCTCTGATGATTAGTGACGTTGGACAATTTTTCACTTATCGAATAACTATTTGTGACCACTAATCATGATATATGAACTCCATTGTATTATGAAATGCCTAGCATGTAGTAACGCTGGGTGTGTCTGGGTGGGTCATGGAGGTGTGGCTTTGAGTACTGTATGTGGTCCCTGGTCCATTTCCTCTCCAGTGCTATTCCCCTGCTCTGCTTTCTGAACATCACAGAACATCTCCCACATATTTCTCCCATGATGTGCCTGCCTTCACGCCAGCCACCCATGGACTGATCCCCCTGAAAGTGTCAGCCAAACTTAACCTGTCCTCCTTTAAATTATGAATGTCAGATATTTGTATTTCAGCTATGTGAAAGCTCACTAACTCACCATTTGTAAACCTTCTTTTGAGAATTATTTAACTCCTTTGGACGTTTAATGTTTTAAGAATTATTGAGTTATTTCTTATATAGTTTAGGTGTTAACCCCTTGTGAAATGTATGATATGCTGATATTTTCTCCCATTTTACAGGTGTCTCTTCACTCTGTTGTTTCTATTTTTGCTTTTGAATTCATATAAAAATCACTTTCTAGTTTATTTTCTTATATAGTTTAGGTGTTAACCCCTTATGAAATGTATGATATGCTGATATTTTCTCCCATTTTACAGGTGTCTCTTCACTCTGTTTTTTCTATTTTTGCTTTTGAATTCATATAAAAATCACTTTCTAGTTTATTTATTTATTTTATTTTTTTTTTGTCTTTTTGAGACAGGGTCTGACTCTGGAGTTCAGGCTAGCCTCAAACTCACTCTGTAGCCAAGGCTGGCCTTAAACTCTCTGCAGTCCTCCTGCCTCAGCCTCCCGAGTACTAGGATTACAGGTGTGGGCCACCACACCTGGCCCACTATCAAGTTTAATATCATGAAAATTTCTAATGTTTTCCCCCAAAAGTCTTATAGTTTTAAGTCTTGCATTTAAGTCTTTAATACATGTTGAATTGCATATGGTGCAAGATAAAGGTCTAATTTCATTCATCCACATGTAGATATCCAGTTTTTACAGAACCATCTATTGAAGAGACTGTCCTTTTCCCTTTGTGTTTTTGGTACCTTTTTTGAAGATCAGTGATGGCGATTGTGTTGATTTGCTTTTTGTTCTCTATTCTGTGCTGTTGCTTTGGGTGTCTTTTTTAATGTCAGTATTGTACTGTTTTGATGGTTACAACTTTGTAGTAGATTTTCAAATGAGGTAGTATGATGCCTTCAGTTTTGTTCTTTTTGCTCAAGATGGCTTTGACTATTTAGGTTCTTTTATAGTCTTGGATGAGTTTAGGATTGTTTTTTCTATTCTTGTGAAAATGTCATTGGAGTTTTGGTGGAGACTTCAGTGAACCTATAGCACTTTGGATAGTTAAAATCTGGTAGCAATATTAATTATCAAAAGTGATTTTTTTTTTTGGTACCATTGATTGAACTCAGAACCTCGTGCCTACCAGGCAGGCACTTACGCCACTGAGCTAAATCCCTGGTCCTATTTTTTGAGACAGGGTCTCACTATGTAGTTCAGGCTGGCCTTGAACTTACTATGTAGCCCATGCCAGTCTCAAACTCACAACAATCCTCCTGCCTCAGCCTCCTGAGTGCTAGGATTAAAGGTGTGTGCCACCACGCCTGGTTCAAAAGTGATTTTTAAAAGCATACTTATAGAAGAATACAAGGCTGGGCATGATGGCACATGCCTGTAATCGTGGCATTCTGGGAGACTGGAGCGGAAGTATCACCCAGCCCAGCCTGGGCAACTTAATGATTTAGGGAGACCTTGTTTAAAAATTACAAAGGGTTTAAAAATTGCAAGGCTGAGGTAGAGGATCATTGTGAGTTTGCAGCCAACCAGGGCTATGCAGTGAGTTCAAGACCAGCTTGAACTACATGGCAAGAACCTATCTCAGAAAGAAGGAAGGAAGGAAGGAAGGAAGGAAGGAAGGAAGGAAGGAAAGAAAGAAAGAAAGAAAGAAAGAAAGAAAGAAAGAAAGATAGATTTAACTCACTAAAATATTTAAATCCATCTTTTACCAAACTGCTATACTTCTGTTACATGTCGTATTATCTTTCATACTTGTTTCAGGATGATTCAAGAAAGGATCTTCTCTAGGCATTTAGGCAAAAAGTAACATCAGTATAGCATTTCTCCTAGTACAAACAAGAACTTACAGAGAATAGGTCCTCAATGCCATTTCTAAATACCACGGAATACTTACAATCCCCACCCCACCCCTCACCACAGTGCTGGGGATTGAACCCAGAGCCCTGCACATGTTAGAAGTATTCTTACACATTAGAAAGATTAATTTGATAATTTCTCTAAAAAATCCTATCAACTATTCAGTTCCTTTTGGATTCTTTAAAAAATGGATTTTTGCCTTAGTTTTCAAATACTTTGTATGCCTTAAACGCTGTTCACCAACTCTTTCATTTACCTTAAATTTTTATTCAAATTAATCTTTTTCAAAGAGCAGGCCAATTTTAGCCCTATATTACTTCTGTACTAATTAGTCTAAATGACCCAGCTGACAAAGTAAACATATTCAGTGCAAAGCCCTACAGTCAGTCTTTAATACTGCAAAAGCAAGTAAGCAAACAAAGAAATAGATCCAATATTCTTAAAAGGTTTTTAAATTCATTAGGTGATTATTTTCTTGGAACAGTTTCCCATCCATAATTTTTTCAAATTTACTATGTTAAAATTTTTAAGTGCAATTTAGTAAAGTATGTTCATATTGTTAAACTTGTAGAACTTTTCAATTTGCAGAACCAAAACTCTATACATATCGAGTAGTTCTTCATTCCCTCCTCCTCATTCAGCTTTTTAAAAATCTACTTATAATTGAGAGAAAATAAACATTTGGGATATAAAACTAGAATGGAGACCCTACAAGGAACTATACTAGGAAGAATTTAAAGTGGTGACTAACCAGAAAAGTAGTTGTGGAGTTTCTCCGTAATGGGAAGTTTTATTCATAAACCTGGACTACAGTCTTCTGCCTTCAATACCTAGAAGTAGCAGAGGAATTAAAATGTTTGGACTTGATGCATGTCTTCAGCTACTTTGGTTTGATACTTAATCTCCCTCAGTTTAATCTTGTTATTTAATCTCCTTCTCTCTTACTGCTTTACTGTGTACCTACCCTTCTCCCCAAATTAAAAAGACAACTCTACTTTAAAATAAAAGATTACTTCTCTAGCAAGATATTGGCCCTAACTGACCATTTGTTGTTACAAGTAGTGCATTCCTATATTTTTACTGCTGCAATTACTGGACAAAAAAAATGTTATTATACTGCTTTCTTTTGGAAATGAATGATGTAGCAGTTTACCGAGCTTTTCCCTGAAAACTTGCTAATTGGTTTTATAGAAAGAAGAAACATTGAAATATATAGATCTGTGTAACTATAAAAATTAGTGTCTTACCCTAAAAGAAAACAAACAAAAAAACCCACTCAACTGTAACAGCTTTTTATTCTTGGAGGGCAATATTAACAATTTAGACCTTCTTTGAGATAACTTTTGAGTTCATAGTTTCCAATTAAGCATGTTGTTTTTTGGAATATTTCCTCCCAAGATGAACTCTTATAAAATGTCACTAGAATATGGCTCTGGGTTCAATCCCCAGCACTGTGGTGAGGGGTGGGGTGGGAATTGTAAGTATTCCGTGGTATTTAGAAATGGCATTGAGGACCTATTCTCTGTAAGTTCTTGTTTGTACTAGGAGAAATGCTATACTGATGTTACTTTTTGCCTAAATGCCTAGAGAAGATCCTTTCTTGAATCATCCTGAAACAAGTATGAAAGATAATACGACATGTAACAGAAGTATAGCAGTTTGGTAAAAGATGGATTTAAATATTTTAGTGAGTTAAATCTTTCTTTCTTTCTTTCTTTCTTTCTTTCTTTCTTTCTTTCTTTCTTTCCTTTCTTTCTTTCCTTCCTTCCTTCCTTCCTTCCTTTCTTCCTTCCTTCCTTCCTTCCTTCCTTCCTTCTTTCTGAGATAGGATCTTGCCATGTAGTTCAAGCTGGTCTTGAACTCACTGCGTAGCCCTGGTTGGCTGCAAACTCACAATGATCCTCTACCTCAGCCTTGCAAGTAGCTGGGATTATAGGTGTGTGCCACCTTGACTTATTAGTGAATGAATTTTTGCTTAACATAAAGGTAATCTGCTTGTCAGAGCTTAAAGATGGAGACAAATGAACCAGTATCTTATACTAAAGAGAAGGGATACTCCTGATTTCACCCTGCAATTG
Source organism: Dasyprocta punctata (assembly GCA_004363535.1). Taxonomy (NCBI): domain Eukaryota; kingdom Metazoa; phylum Chordata; class Mammalia; order Rodentia; family Dasyproctidae; genus Dasyprocta; species Dasyprocta punctata. The sequence goes on from RJWM01003378.1 coordinate 80,257, forward strand.
TCACAGAGCAGTGACTTCCTAGGTTCAAGGCTGAATTATTTTTTGTTTTTTCACAGCCAGTTTCTTAAGATTCTTGTGACATGTTAGAATTATATTTAACTTAATGATTTGTCTAAAGAATTCTTTGTTCAGGGTGTCAGGGAACTCCATGTGGAATTTGGGGGCAGGTGAACTCATCTTTGTAAATATTTTACAATGTGGATCAGAAACGTTAGCTTGTTTGCACTAAGGTCTGTGTGTATCTGCACAGTAGTGATGTTCAAAATAGTATTTAGTACATTAACATACATTTGAGTGCACGCCATTTTTACACCATATGTGAAAGATAAAAAAGTCTTTATCGATCATTAACTGAAATCAACAAGGAATGTGATTGATTCAGTAAGGTCAGTAATTCAGTGACACTAATTAACTATATCTTTATTTTTATTTTTTAAATTTTATTTTAAAGATAGTAAAGTCTAACAAAACAAAAGGCAACAAAGTCAATCAAAGCAAAGCAGTAGATTTTTTGCAGAACTTCAAAGCAGGATACTAGGAAAACAATAGCTACTATAGTATATCTTGTTGTCTTCACAATAGTTGTTCATTCCATCAGATATAGCAAAATCAAACCAAAAACAAAATAGAATAGAACCAATCAAAACAGAATATTGAATAAAGCAAAAATAGTGAGAACAATTTTGAGCCTCAAAGACAAGATAGAAAGAAATCCCCCATGTTTGCTACTTTGCATACTGTCATCCTCCCAAGAGATGCTCAGACTGCCGGCCCCAGGCCTGCAAAATCAACCAAACAATACAAGCATTTAGTTGCTTTATGTACCTTAGTTGCTATCAATTTAGCCTGTCCTCTGAACCAGCAGGTTGCTTACAGGGGTGGGATGGGGGTGGGTGTGGTGTGGGGTGTTGATTCTCAGCCTGTGTGCTGGTAGGCTCACAGGAGGTGCTGACTTTTGTCTTCTGGAACCCGTTGTGCCACTTACCAGGAAGGCGGCTAGTTGTCTTCTGGTTGGATCTTTCCTGACCCAGCATGGTGGGTTCTTGGGAGGCGCTGATCTTTCTCTTCCTAACTTTAAAACAAGTATTTTTATAGATTTAGAAGGTGGTGGTCTTTTGCTAAGAAAAATCGTCACTTTCAAAGTACTTGTTTTTAATATTAAAGGAAAGAAAGTGCATGTTTAAGCTTAAAGCTGTTTTATTAAAATTATAACTTATTAGAGAGGCTCTCTTTGACCAGTCCATAATATGCTGATTCACACCATGTTTTTCTTCCAAGACTTTATATACAAGTAGTAGAGTAACGTCAGTCCTCCTTTGAAGTGTAATTGTTCTTAGCAAAAATAATTATTCTGGAGTTCTTGTTTTAGAACATTTTGTAACAGGAAAGCATGTATAAATATACACCCAAGAAAAATTTAGTAAAAGCTTTTCCAATTCAGTAATTTTTTATTGACGGCAGCCTTTTCTAGGCCCCCAGGGGTTGTAAAAGATAAGTGTATGTAACTCCTGCATGTTCAAGGACTTTCGTGAACCTGTTTGGGGGATAAGACCACACAGTGAGGGAGATTGGAACTGGGATGGGAAATTGAGAACAGTCATGGCCCCAAGAATGGGGAGATGGTTTGTGGTGACTAGAGTCTGAAAAGGCTTTGTGAAGAAGGAAGTTTGTTTTGTGGTCGCTGTTTTGAGATGTCATCTGTGCCCTAGTGAGATGTGCAAGAGCATCTCAAATACTTGTGTGGCGTTGACCTCCTCGTCCTTCGCCTTATTACCCAGGGCTGTGGAGACTTTAGTAGTGCTTTTCAGGGTAGGGTTTCTATTGGTAATGCATCTTCTGTCTTTGAAATAAAGAGAAGTGTTTTTATTTATTAGTTGACTATCTAAGTTTGGAGTTTTTTTTTCTTTTTTCTTTTTTTTCCGGAACTGGGGATCGAACTCACAACCTCGCACCTGCCAGGCAGGCGCTTAAGCCACTGAGCCAAACTCCTGACCCTAGTTTTTTGAGGTAGGGGTGCACTATGTAGCTCAGGCCAGACTTGTGCTTGTGTCGTAGCCCAAGCTGGCCTCAACTCACAACGCTCCTCCTACCTCAGCCTCCTGAGTGCTGGGATTAAAGGCATGCACCACCACACCCGGTTTAAATTTGGGTTCTTGATACCTAGATGTAAGTCCACTTACATTGTTCCCACTTCTAATAATTGCTTTGTATGCACTCAAGGTATGTTTTGCCTTTTTGCTTCTTCTGGTTTTGTTTTTTGAGATGGGGTTTTGCTATGTTGCCTGAGCTAGTCTTGAGCCTCTAGGCTCAAGTGATCCACTGAATCAGTCTCTTGAGTAGCCGGGATTACAGGTGTGCACCATCATACCCTATAAGATGTGTTCCAAAGACTTCATTCAATTCTAATGTATATTACATTTCTTGTCCAGAACTTGTTCACCATTTTCTTCAATGATTTCCTCATTTAATATTTTCTCAGGCTGCATTTATAAATTATTGTTTGGTAGAATTCACAAAGATCTTAGGAAGCATGATTATATTGGGTCACTTAAAATTGTCATTTCTGATTATGATCAAGAAAGCTGTAATAGAGATTTGATTATGACTGCTACTTCTTGAAAATAGAAGTTTCTACATTTCAGGTTATTTTAAAAACTTCAGACTTCTTTGTTTATTTGTCTCAACAAATCCCCACTTGAGGTTCGTATAATTTTAAAATATAGAAAGAAGGATATACATGTAGATTTCATTAATCTCTTCTTGATGTGGTACTCTAAAAAGAAATCCAAACCTCTTTAAATCTAATAGTTGTGCTGACTCAGTACTAAAGATTTATATACCATGAACTAACCCATCTTATTCAGATAACTTTGTCTGCTCTCTGAATTGCAGACACCATGTAGCTAGAAGGCCAGCTAAATTGGTGAGAAGTGGCAGCCTTTATTCACTGGGACTGAGCTGGGGTCAAGTTTCTCTTGGCTAGGTGACAACTCTTGTTCATGCTCATTTCCTCTGCTTTGCCTAATGCCAATCCACCTCCCTTTCTAGAAGTTTGTGACATATAATTTCTTAGTATGCCACTGAGGAATATCCCAGACCTAGGCTCTCCATCCTTGTCTGGCCTGTACTCTGTTAAAATTTTGCATTACCTGTCACTCCTCAAATATTTTTGCTTCTTTCCTCTTTCTTTGGTTTGTTTATATCATGCTCTTATTTCTGACCACTAAAATTTACTGTTCAGAATTCAGCTCCAATGCCACTTCCTGCATGAGGACCTCTAAGCCTTTCAGAAACTGTAATCTCTGCGACTGACATGGTGTTCTTTTATGGCTTATCATATCTGGCATTCAACTGTGGTTATTTGTGTGTGTCTTATGACCCACCCCTGAAGAGAGACATTATGTCACATTTATTTTTATATTTCCATAGGATGTAGCATGATCTCATACACATAGTAAGTACTCACTAAACACTTTCAAATTTAATGAAATTTGTGAGTCACAAATGCATTTTTATGTACAAAGTGGTGATGACTGGGAGACAGAGGTTAGTGTGTGAGGTGTACTTCCGCTTGGTCCACTTCCTCCTTAGGGAGACTATAATCATTACATTCCCTTATGCTACCAAAAATACACCTGTTAGAATTGTTGGAAGAATATTTTTCCTCATGTAACTTTACTTTTTAATGTTTTCTATATAGTTTTGAAGTGTGCCTAACCAGAACCTAGTTACTTGCCTTCTCTTCTTATGCATTTTCTTAAAGTTGGTAATAGACTAGTAAGACTAAGAAGTTGGCAGAGTCACACTGTTTGCCTTGTTCAGGAGAAATCCAAGGAACGGTAAAAATGTTGAGTAACATTTCAACAGCTTTTTGTTTTTCCCTCCAGCACTATAAAGGGAAGAGGGAAGAACTATAAAGGGTGTGCATGATTGCTTAAAAACACCTTTTAGATTGAAACACAATCTGACAAGCACAGTAAGCTCCAGCAAAACTTTCTTAAGCAATTATCTGGTGAATTGTAAAAATTAGTTGCTTATAGTAAGAGGACAAAATAAAGGCATATTCCAATATGATTTATGGTACTGTGAAAGTACTTTGAGTTATGTAATCTAATCTCCATTTTGTGTGTGAATGTGTGTGTGTGGAGAGAGAGAGAGAGGCTGAGACTATAGAAAATGAACCTTTAGTTCAGTGATCCCCATCTTTTTGAAGTTATAATACTCAAGTGACTCTGCATGTGGTTTGATCACTTGGAGAATGGTTGACCCATACTTCGAACCACGTTTAGCACTACTAGAATTGCTGATGTGATTGGAGCAGGGAATATGTATTTTTTTTTGTGGGGTGGGGAGGCAGGAACTAGAGAGTGAATAAAGAAAGTAATTCACATATAACAATAGGAATTTTAGATATCTGACTTTTTCTGGAAAGAAATTCCAGAAACTATTGAAATGTTTAGCAAAGCTGCCCTTCAGAGATAAATGATAGCAGACTGTGTACATGTTGCCTGTTTCACTTCACTTTAACATTACTTGAAATACTATCAGTTATACATTTAGGTAGATGATAAGTGTTTTACTTTAAAAATGCAGGTTTATTTGAAAATGTTAAAAGGCCACTTCTTAGATTAATTAACCAGAAAATTTACCCTGATAGCTTACAATATGTTTTTCAGGGCATAGGACCTTTCCTTTGCTGGGCATTCTCTTCTTCCTGTGTTTACCTGGCAGTTCCTACTTCCTTTGGGCGAGTGCACTAATGCCACAGGCTCCACACACCTGCCCTCGATCTATCCCTTTTCTGAATTGAGAAGTGTGGCCCTCCAATCTGCATCCTGAGTGTAAAGATCTTTTAATGATTTTATGATGGTTTTTCTTAGTGTCAGGACTTCCCAATCTTGAAAGCGTAAGTACTATGACATATTTAAATACTGCATCTCCTCGACTAAGTATATATGGTGACAGAAAGCAAGCACTCACACACTGGGAGGATTAAAAAAATTTGGAAATTAATTTAATTGACTCCTGTTAGGTAACTTTCAAGTTAGTCTTTGGCAGATCTAACATTTTATAGTTCTAGGAGAAAGGCTTACTTTTCAATATCTTCAGTAGTAATAGTAATAATGTTAAAATATAGTAGTCAACATATTAGGGAATTTAGTACATTCTACCTACTGTGATTTATATTCACTTCCACTTAATTTTATGAACAGCCCTACAGTGGTTATTAATACTACATCAACAGGGCCGGGGTTTAGCTCAGCGGCACAAGTGCCTGCCTGGCAAGCGCAAGGTCACAAGTTTAATCCCTAGTAACCCTACCCCCCAAAAAACCCCAAATGAACAAAAACCCAAAAAAGTACATCAACAGAAATGGAAGAGATTATGAGGCTTACTCAAGGTCACAAGTCATTCTCAAGATTTGAACATATACCTATTAGATTTCTGAGCTTATCTGTAAATCAGTAGAATCTGAATCAAAAGATGCTAAGTTAATTAGCCATCTGGGTCATATATATGTAAGTTGGTAACAGAGGTATCAGTGGAATAAGTGTTACCAGTGAAAGTAGGTTTCCATGTATTTTGTTCTTACCTATCTGGAAAAAAAGAAAGAAGAAAAAAAGGAAGACAAACTGCAAAGCCTAATTGAGCCCCTGATGGAGGCCACATCCTTCATGTAGGTGCCCTGTCCCTTGCCTGGTCTCCATTTACCTCTGTTTTCCACATGTGAGGGCCTTTGATGAAATATATTCTTGTCTCCTAAGCTAGCAGCAGAATCCTATTCTAAAACCATACAGTAGTACTTTTATTTTTTATAGCTCTTATTTTCTATCTAGTGCTGTCACCTCCATGTGTGATTAAATGAGACTCAGTCTGAGCTGAGGTCCTGTACTTCCCACACTCCAACCCAAAAGGGCAGCTCTCTCTGGGACTTTCCCACGGCAGGTAGTATGGAAGACGGGGTTACGGGGGGCAGCTCAGCGCCCTCCTTCAGCGTATAAGTGAGACTGGTGAGGCAGAGGGGAGATTTGAAAAGCAGAGGGAGGTCGTGGTGTTTCTAAGGCTTGTGTGCTGTGTGCCCCATTCCAGCATGAGGGTGGCAAGCAAAGCCTTGTGTGAGGACCCTGAGGCTTGGAGATGAAAGGGACGGTATGTGGGTCATGCCAGTGGCGGAGAGTAGAGGACAGCGGATGAGAAGAACTGCTTTCCTCTATCAGTAGCCCAGAGATACTGGGTGGAATTGCAAGTGACCACCCAGAGCAGGTGTATTCAGACTGGTCAAGGATGGGACAGAGTATGCCAATGAGTGGAGCCGGCAGCTCTGGGCATCTGTACAGCAAACCAGCGTAGGTATTTGCAGTGCTTTGAGGACTTTTCCTATGCCATTACCTCCTTCAGGTGTCAGAAGCATTGGAGAGTCATCCAGCAGGGAGCCAGGGCTGGGCAAACCAAGAAAGAGAGCTGGTCTACCTTTCTGCCTGTCTATAAGAACAGCATTGCTTGACTTTTGAAGACATCCAGAATTTGGTTTTTACATGGTGTAGGTAATTAATTGCCCAACTGAGATAATTTTAGGAGCTTTTGTTTTCCCTAACACCTGACTTGTTACTGTGGGACCTGTGTTAGTTTTAAACAAGAACCAGAGAAAAATTTGTCCTGAGGGAGGAGGCTTGTGGAGGGAGTGTGGTGCTTGCGCAGGGAGGACAGTTGCTGTGTGACTTTGTCATACTGCCCTCTCAGGGATTCTGGGTCTTAGTTATCTCCTGGACTTTTAAACTCCTTGAGTGTGGTAGCTTAGAAATAGGGAGGGATCATCTTGGTCGTCAGGGCATAGTCATTGTGAATTGCATAGAGTTGTGCACCTATTTATTTGATATCTATGTATTGAAATGAAGTCAAATATGAATTTAAGCCAAATATGAACTTTTATTAAAAAGTTTAGAATGTACAGTGATTTCTTGTTTGAAAAGAAACTTCTAATTTCTGAGTATTTTTAGATTTACACAAAAGCTACAGAGCTAGTTCAGTTTCCACCTACTTTTTCCTTTTGGTTGATGTCTTACTTTAGTATATTATGTTTCATTAGTACTGATGAATCAGTGATTATTTTATCCATACAAATTCTGCTTCTTATATGATAAGACAATAAAGGAAAGAAAGCCATGGTATTTCAAAAATAGACATTTTGACTTCTTGGTCGAGGCTTTGTACTAACTTGGTATTAACTTTTTTGTGAATTTGCTTTCTGTAAGTTTCCTAATTTCAGTTACAAATCGAGGTATATCACACAGTTCCTGGGAATCATATTGATAAACTGTTTGACTCATGAATTTCATAAAATAGTAATGCTTTTCTTTAAAATGGCTAAGGAGGAACTTGATATTTATGCATACTGTCATCTTTACAATGGGTTATTTCATGCTATTGCCAGAAATAATATGAATTAACAGCTAAGATTGTTTTTGGTTCAGGTGTTTTTGTACAAAACTATAAAATGTTAGGAGACAACCAAGTAAAACTTTTTAATCTAAGAAAAATTTCCTCTCGTAACAGTTTAGCTTTTGTATCCTTGATTCAAAGAAATTACATGAGCTTTGTTACAAAGGAAAATTGTTTAGTATAAGTACTTAAAAGTCAGAAGACCCTAAAAAAATTTAAGCAACAGAATAAGTTTTACATTAGTATGATGCATACTTTATGATTTTATTTGCTAGAATCACATTGGATGGTCTACTATTTAAGTTTTGTACATTCACAAATGAGTGTGAATTAAAATGAATAATATGGAGGTTAGAAGTACTCTCAGTGGTTTGCCTGTATGATAATGGCATGATAGACTTGTGTTGGAGACAAAATTAGTTGTGAAATATTATTATTTTTCTAGTGTTGTCCATTCTCAGTAGTATGTGCACCTTGGAACTCTGCTGGTAAATGTCTGCAGTTAGATGTCTTATGTCACTCCAAACTCAGTATTCCTAAAACCAGTTCATGCTTTTACATCTTGCATATTTTTTCTGATATTCTTTAGTTTATTGTAATAAGTCAGTAACCTATCTACAAGCTTCAGACTTTACCTTTGATTTCAGATTTTATCTTTTTTTCCCTTTCTATGTTGAAACTATTTTCACATTTTTGATTCTGAATGGTCTCCATGTGCACTTTTTCCTTTTCACTTCCCAAATTCCTAGTTTGCATAGATCACTTTATCTGGATTATTGACTTAGCATTCTAACTTGTTCAACTGCTCAATCTTCTTATCCCCTAACCCACATATGCACATTGACACACCACATCGCACATCCACCTGTATATCAGCATCCCCATACCCTTTCTTCATACCACATACACACACACGCATGCACATACACACATTCATACTTCTTTAATTGATCTCACTCGTGGTCAGATTGATTGTGCTGAGTACTTCCATCATTTCAGCATACTAAAAAACTTTGGTGCATAGTTCATATTTGCAGGATGAGGTCTGGCCTTGCTATTCTGACACTCTAAGCAATTCACCTTTGAGTTCAGTGTGTTACTCCCCCTTTGCTGTGTCCCTATGATTGCCATATGTAGAAGGAGACTTAGATGTTCTTAATTGAGACTTTCTACAGAATGAACTGGTCGCTGTTTAACAAATTTATTTGTATGTATGGTATCACCAAGAACTCATTTGAGATGGTCCAGTGACCTAGGACTAAAATCCTCCCTAGATCCTCCCAAAACTGAGGGTGAACTTAACCACATGAACGTGGTATAATGTGTCTCTCCCTAAAGGGGCAACATGCTTTTAATTGCTAATGGTGTTCTGGTTGCTCACTGCACGTCACTGTGAGCACAATCATTGGAGAGTGCATGTGAAGTTTTAGAAATGTTTTTATTCCACCCTGAATATAATCTCTTGTGGAACCTTTCCTGTCATTCTGTAATGTCAGTGGAGAAACTCTACTCTAGAAAAGGCTCTAAAAGCAAAAGAGGAAGAGAACCATATATTCTTTTGGTAATATGGGATCCTGTTGGAAAACAAGCCATGTGACCATTGAAATGGGTGCTCCAGGAATGCAAAACCTTGTGCTCCAGGAATGTAAAAGATATTGTGGAATATACGCCTATGGTACTAGCACTCCCTTTATATGCTGAGGAAGTACAGATCTCATAAGTAAAATCTTGACAGTGTAATAGAAAATGTTATATCATTCCATGATGCCCAGGGGCAGAAAGACTTATGTCTTTTTATGGCTAACAGTCTGGGTTCTTGTTATTAAGATTCCATATCTATGCATATGTTATAGTCTTAACATGTATGTGCTGAAAAAAAATAGAATTGTATGGAAGTTTGAAAAACAGAATTTTTATATATTTGCTGCTTAATGAATATTAACACTTGATATATTTCCAGTATTCAGTTTGATTCAGATTCTTCTTCCTTCTATACAATAGCTGGTACCTGATAAGGAGAACTTTTCTGAGTGTTTGTTTTCTGGTGGATTATTCTAAAACTGAGATCAGCTTCTCCATTGGCTAAGTGAATGCTGTGTAGGAGTCTGATTATTTTCCAAATCTATTCAGTTACACTAGTCACCCAATGCTAGAGTACCCATTACTGGAGTAAAGGCACATACTGGATTATGTCTTGGACGTTATTTACCTGTGTGTTCTGATAACATGTTGTGCTTCTCTTATCAGGGTATTTACCACACTGTGCTATGCTTGTGTATTTTCTTCTGTATTCCCTACTGGAATTTAAGCTCTGTAGTGGCAGGGGACCATTACTGTCATATTTACTATTCCATTGCCAGCAGAGTGCCTCTTAGGTTGCAGGTCACGTAGTAAGTACATGTTGAGGGAATGAACTTTGTAAATATGTCTCTTACTTAAAAACTGCAATGTTGCTTAAATGTGGATTATGACAAGCAGCTTCCCTAGAGCAAGAAGTTGGAAACTGAGTTGGTTAATAGTTTGGGAATTAATCCTAAACCTTTTCTCAGGATATTCTAAGATAAACTTTTGAAGTTCAGATCAACGGAGTAGTTCTGGAGAAATAGTATTTACACCATTTGTTGTAAGATATGTGACACAATATTAGCGTACTTTTAGCTTTTTTATCTCTGTGACCTTATACATTTCACCACATGGATTCATGGTGTATGTGAAATGTCTGGCATTTGAAGTTGGTTGGAATATTTTATATCCATGCTTAGAATATATATCTTCCTCTTACTAGTTCTAAAGTAGTTGTTTTTACTTTTAATTTTCATATGTGTCTCTGAAAAAGAAAGAGATGTGCTTAATTTTTTGTTCACCCAAAATAGTTGTGCTCATCAGGGAATGGTATTAATTTTGTGTGATGTGCCATGACCCATCTTAAGCAAATGTGGCATGTGGGGAGTTTATTTATATTTTGACCTCTAGCCTTCATTGGCATCTGGTTTATTTAGGGCATAATTCATTAGGGTGATAGGTCGTGATATTTCAGGGTCGGCTGAGGAGAAGAGAGAAGAAATGCTGTCCTGACTTTGCATATTGCTGAGTCGTGTTCACACCTGCATTACTCACATGCATTGTGGTGGTTGTGGTTTAGCAGAACACAGTGAAGCACAGACTGAAATGAAAGAACTTTTATATTACAAGGGCGGGTGGCCATTTGTAGAACAGCTTTCAAATAGGACATGATGAAAATATATTAACTGTTGCTTATTGTAGCTACTTTTATTGGGTGATTGTCATGAGCCTACTCTGTTCCTTGGGTACATTATTTAAGTCTGGAGAGTGCTTTTATTTCCTTTGTACAAAGCAGGCAACTGAGTTTTAAAGTCAGCAGCAAATCAGATTAAGGTTAACAGATTTAAAAATCTTAATTCTGAGTAGTCTGTTAAAACTTCTTTTCAATCGGATCAAGACATTTAAAAGAAATTTCGAAAGTTTTTTTTATCGCTTTCCAGAAGAGTTTGTTTAATTTATTAATTGAAATTACACACATATCTAAAGAGAAACTGAGATTATAGAGAACATTTGAGGTCTCCCTTAGGTCTTTATTAGCAAGAGAATATTAGTTCATTAAAGAGATTTGTGTTTTTGTTCTTTAAAATTGTTTTGAGGTTTTTGTTTATTTCATTGTGAAGCTTCAGCAAGGGTCAATTTAATCACATTGTTGAGTGAATTAAATTATTTGCACAACTTCAAGAAGGACCTACTACTTTAAATCATCTGTTAGAATATTTTGAAGCGGTTAAGAAACAGAAATTAGTCTTTTTAAAATAAATTCGCATTGCAAAATAATTGAACATTTAATTCAAAATATACTACTGAAATGGAACTACAAAAATAGTTGTGAATTGAGACGTTATTTCCTTATTTTTAAATGGAGGCACTTGAATTTCCTGAGAAGAAGTGATAACACACTGTTTAAAATGAATAAACATTTTAAATTAGAAAAAATTTTACTGAATGTTATATTCTCAACACACAGATATAAATATCACATGGTTTCTCTCATATGAGAAAAATACATGTAAATAAAGAACAATCTAGAAGATAGATAAACAAGAAGTAAGAAGAAATTCAAGTAATTCTCCAAATTACATATTCCTTTTTTCAGAAGTATTTTTAATATATGTGCTAACTTATTTAATTTATACTGCTAGCTTTTATTAGTTCATTGAAAAGAAAGCTTGTGGTATGATCTGTTTATTTCTTCTTCGTAAGAGTGTTTTTTGTCTGTCTTGTTCTCTGAGTTACTACTTTGAAGATATCAATACATGATGTATTAACTATTGTTATTCTCTTATTTTGTTATGAAATTTTGTTTTTTATAAAATAAAAAAATGTTTACTGTTGAAAAAATATGAAGACGAACTAATCATAACTAGTTATCTCTAGGCTTAGAAAATAAACACATATATATATCATCATGTAAAGAAAAACATACATTCTGAGTGCAACTTTCAATAACATTTTTCTTGAAGGTAAGACTGATAACTAACCAGTACCTCTGTCTGATACACTGAATTTATATATAAACACATATTTATGAATCTATCTATATCTGTATCTATTTGTTCATCATCTATCTATTTGCCTATTATCTATCTTTAGGCGTGCTTTATGTAAAATTATTAAGACCTAAAATTTGCATTTGGCACTTATTACTTTCAGTGTTACATGAGCCATTATCATCTGTTCCTCCTCCTCATCCTCCTTATTCTTCTTTTTTTTAACTATCTTCTTCTTATATATAGTTTATTAATATTTATCTTGGAATGGAAGAAATGAAACTCTCTTCACAAAAGGCCATAATCGTAAGTATAGTATAAATCCAAAGGAATCAACTAAAATGATTATAACTAACAAGTTCAGCAAATTTTGTAGTATATAAGATCAACCTACATTAATCAATTGTATTTCGGTATACTATCAAATAAGTAAAAATGATATTAAGGAAACAATTCTATTTATAATAAAAATAATAAAATACCTGGGAACAAATTTAATAGAAGTATAATATTTGTACACTGAAAATCATAACACATCACTGAGAAACATTAAAGAAGATGTAAATAAATGAAGGCATTCATGTTCATTCATTGTAAGCATTATAAGGTTAAAAGGACACACTCAAATTTATCTGCAAGTTCGATGCAATCCTCACAGAATTTTAGCTGGCTTTCTTGCAGAAATTGACAGGTTGATCCTAAAATTCATGTGGAAAAGTAAGGGATCCAGAGTACCCAAACAATCTTAAGGCTTATAATTAAATTTGGAGGACTTACATGTCTCCATTTTAAAATTTACTACAAAGCTACAGTAATTAAGATAGTGTGGTAATCAAATATGTATGGAAAAGAGGTGAGACGCCAGAGATAAACTCTTACATCAATCATCAGTTGGTTTTTGACAAGAGAACCAAAAAACTTCCATAGAAAAATAAAATTGTTTTTTCAAGTAGTGCAGAGGTAACTCGATATTCACATGGACACTGTTTCACACTATACAAAAAAACTGACACAAAGCAAATCATAGATATAAATGTAACAGCTAAAAATATAAAACTCTCAGAAGAGAACATAGTAATGAATCTTGATGACTTTGGAATAATAAGTGAATTTTTATGTATGACTCCAAAACATAATGGAGAAAATAATTGATAAATTGGATTTTATCAAGATTAAGAACTTATGTTTTTAGTTCAAGAAAGGAAAACTATATCCCACAGAATGAGAATGAATATTTGAAAATCATGTATCAGAACAGACTTGTGAACAGAGTATATAAAATCTGCTATAACTTAATAAAGATCAGTAATCTACTTAAAGAATGGGCAAAGTATTTGAATAGACATTTTTACAAATAATACATGCAAGTGGCAATACGCCCATGGAAGGTGCTCAGCAAGTCGAAAACCGTGATGAGGTACCACTTCATACCCACCAGAGTACCTGTAATCAAACGGATCAACAATAACAGGTGTTGATGAGAAAGTGGAGAAATTGGAACCCTCACACACTGTTGGTGGAAGTGGAAAATGATCTGACAGTCCCTCAAATGGTTAAGCACGAAGTTCTATCGTAGGACTCAGCAGTTCCATGCCTAGGTGTCTACCCAACAGAGGTAAAAATATAACTTGATATGAAGACTTGTACATGAATATTCATTACAGCGTTATTCATAATAGCCAAAAGTGGAAGCAACCCAAATATCCCCTAAGCAGTGAATGCATAAACAAAATGTGATATATTTTACACAATGGAATATTATATGGCACTAGGAAGGAATGAAGTACTGATTCATGCTACAGCATGGTTGAAGCTCAAAAACTGCTTAGAAAGAAGTAGTTATAAAAGGCCACAAACTGTACAACACCATTAGTATAAGATGCTGAAAATACTCATAGTTAAGTCTACACATGGACAAATTCGATTAGTGGTTGCCAGGACTAGGGGAAGAGAGTATGGTCAATGAAGAGGGCCTGACTGGTAATTGACACAGGGTTACTTCGGAGCTGTTGAAAATGTTTTAAAGTTAGATGATAGTGATGTTTGTACAACATTGTAAATACACTAAACCCAGCAAATTCTGTGCTTTGAGAAGGTGAATGTGTGGTGTGTAAATTGTATATTCATAAACTGTTAAAAATATGGCTGCTTATTTTTGAGATTTCTTGGCTTAAGCTTTCTCTTTTATCTGGACCCTCTTTCCTTTTCCTCTGTATTTTGTGTCCTGCTCAAGTTTGATTCTAACTGCAGCAGTTTCTTGTTCTGAAGGTTCCTGTTGTAGATGAGAAGCCTGTAAGGTCAGTTTGCAGGCTTTGCTGTGGGAACTTCTCCCTCACCTGATGATTGAAGAAGACAGATCCTTTCTGTGTTAGCTACTGTATTTAACTTGGCTGGCCGGGTTGTGCAGTGGGTATCTGTTGGCTGCTTTGTGATTCTCTTGTTCCTGGGTTCATAAAATGCTCTGTTACCTCCTTTTACTTCTTTCCTCAGATATATTGAGACTGTGGAAGTCTTGTCTTTGATTTTTACTAAAGCCATTTGTGTTTTTGGATTTCAGTAGAGATTTTTTTTCCAACTACCTTTGTTATGAATGTTGCTTATGGATTTTGGTTTTGAGATCATTTTTGTTTTCAGAGATGGCAAAAAATTATGCTTCTATTGCTGCTGGCTTCTTTCCAGAATTAAGAAGTATAATCTTTTGGAAAACTTGAGGAAAAGATTTGAAAAAATTGGTCTGGCAAAAAGTCACTGGAGTTTGTTTTGTTATCATAGTTGAACTCAAACTCAGGGTGTTTTTTTTTTACCATTGAGGTACATTACTAGCTTGTTTGTTTGTTTTTTCCTTTCTTTATTTGTTAATTACAGGGTCTTACTAAGTTTCCCACTCTGGCCTCAAACTTTCAGTCCTCCTGCTTTAGCCTCCTGAGTGGCTGGGATTACAGGCATGTGCCACTGAGCTAGGATTGCCTGAGGATTTTGAAACTATTGAGGGAAGAGTTCATGCTTATTAATGATTTTTAAAGCCAGCACTTAGCACAGGGTCCAGACTTAGTAAGTACTCAGGTGAACAGTTGCTGAGTAAATAGATGTGCAGTGAGATGACAGCTGCTTGAATGAGGTGCTTTAGAATTTATAGCCAGTACCCACTCACCAGTGTCAACAACTGGGGGCCTTGGATGACTTGTTTCCCCTCCCTCCAAACACAGATCAGAAACACACATGGGACTTTACTCATTTTCTCAGCATTCTGCTTTATGTGCCTCAGTTTATTCTGTAAATGACACGTAGCTGTCATGTTAAGTTTCCAGTATCACAAGGATATTGACAATCTCAGTTGCTTGTATTTCACATGTTCCTGAGTGTGCTAGACCCTTAATTGACCCGTAGGTGGCAGACCTGTGTTCCACCTGCCCACGGCTTTAGTTCCTTTTTTTTTTTTTCTTTTTCTTTTTTCCCCTAAACTACCCTAAGGCTTTATGGGCAAATAGATCTAATCGTACAGGATCTTTCCAGTCTAGTATGGGGGGGAAAGTGCCTGTGTAGTACTGAACGATCTCTCTCTAATAAATTACTTTTGTTTATTTTTCTTTCCCATGAGTCATAAAAAAGTTAGTAAATAGAACTGTATATCTCACTGAGATGAAGTCCCCAAAGGCCCTATGTTTGGAAAGTATTTCTGGATTGTCTTGGATCAGCTACTGTGATGTGCTAAATCCATCCTGATCCTCTTACCTTCACCTGCATTTTCCTTCCAAGTTTTCATTTCCTTGGTGCTCTGTATTTTGCTACAAGTTCTTTGAGAAAATTGTGCTGAGGTAGAAAGAAAGGGCAGAGGCATAAAAGGTGCTGTGTGTTCAAGCCAATGTATTGTACTGGTGGTTTAACAAAGGCCTGCCTTCTTTTACTAAGACAAGTTGAATGGCAAACTTGAGTGTCTTTGCCATTTTTCAAATCCAGGAGGTGCCAACGTAAGGTATGCAAATAACGATGTTACAAGGAACCCAGTGTTTATTGTAGCTTCTAAATGGCTGTGAAGATGTTGAATGCTGCTTTTCTGGCTTGGACTCCTGGATGTGTTCCTTACCAGATTCCCTTGAGATATGTGTATGCAAACAGCTTGTTAAAAGGCAAAGAAACATGAAGGCACAGATCTTTCTCAGTTGGATACTTTTAGTCTGTGCAGCTGTTTGCATGGCCTGAGTGAATTAATTCAGTTATGGAATAAGAAGCCTCTCTCTTCCATATTAGTGGTGATCATGAACATCATTCTTAAAATAATGGTAGCCAAGGGAGAGAGATGCGCAGGGAATATGGAAAGCTACATTTAATTTCAATTAAAAAGGAACAGAACACAAAGATGACGTTGCCATTCTTAAAAGAGAGTTAAAGAACTATAATCTTTTATATCATACTTGAAATTTATTGAAATTTTTGGGGGCGACTCTTTGGAACTATGACTTATTTCATATGCTTTTTGGGGGTTAATTTAACTCTTTAAATAAATGAGTTTTTAGCGTAAGGCTTTACTGTGTTAATATTTATGACCTGTTTGGATAATAATAAAAGATAACTATGGTACTTTATGCCATGAATGACTGCTGTAACTTCCTAAGTCTCTGGGATTACAGGCATGTGCCACTGAACTAGGATTGCCTGAGGATTTTAAGTAGAAAAAGCAAACAACAACAAATCACTCACCTTTCAATTCTTTTTCTTATGCATGCTTTTCTGGACTTAAAATAGTGCATGCATTGTAAAGTATAAATCATATGCTTTTGCAGAAATTATCTCATGTTATTTTTACTATTTTGTACCTTTCAGAAAACCTAATAGTTCAACACGGTTTTCTTTCCAGACTGATGAGATTTAGTAAACTGGATCCTTCCCCTTCGTATCCCTAAGGACATTAGATACATGATGGCCCACATGTAAGAAAGATGTCAGTAGCACTATAATTCTCACAAATAGATTGTCCTTCTCAACCCTTGTCCTAGATAATGTGCCAGTACCTAGAAGTCATTCAACAGCTGTCAAATCCATTGCCCGGCTGCTGGTGACATGGAGGAGAAACAGCAGCTGGTGGACAAGTGTGACCATCCCATTTCTGTGTATGTGTGGAAGGACAGCAGATGGGCATATTTCTAGTACTGCTCACTTTTTAACTACGCAGATTTACATGGTTCCTTTTGAAGTCATAACAAATGACTACAATGAAATGTTTTAAAAGATAATTTAGAAAAGTGTAAAGGGGAAGGGATTATCCATAGTCCCTCATTATCAAAACACATTTGCTGTTAACATTTTATTATTTTTAGTTTTTTAATGCCTTCTATTAAGTGTGTTGTTACAGATGACACTTCAGCTTTGTGGTCTTCCTTCCTAAAGCCCATCACCCCAATCTTATCATAAGAAAAACATCCAACAATTCTCAATTAGGAAACGTTCTATGGAATGCCTGATGAATACTCCTTAAAACTGTCAAGGTCATTAAAAACAAGTATGAGAAACTGTCCCAGCCAAGAGGAACTTAGACACAATGACCACATGTAATATGGTCTCCCAGATGGACTGCTGAAATGCAAAAAAGATATTTGAATAAAAATTTAAGACATCTGAATATAGTATTGATTTTAGTTGATAACAATTTGGATTTACTAGGGTAAAGGAGAGTGTTACCAATAGGAAAAATGGGATGGATTTCAAGGAAATTTTATTATCTTTTACTATCTTTTCTGTGCATTTGAAACTTTTAAAATGAAATAAATCATTGAAAAACTTCTGTAATTATATTGAATAAACAGTTTCTTTATTCTTTATCTTCTCTTGTCTTTCAAAAAGTCTAGTCACTGTTTACTGTTCCTCAGAATGACCATGGTATAATTCATGTAACTTTTTATTTTTATGTAGGAAAGACTTTATATGTATACATGTGTTTAGTATTGTTTGGCTGAACAGCGTGTCATTTATTTTGTGTGGTCTTTTAATAACGATTTTAAAATAATTTTAAAAAGCATTTTTAAGAAAAATTTAATAATTTGTTGAAATATATTTTTATATTTATGGTTTTTTGAGGGGGAATAGATTCCCAAAAGTAGATTTACTGAATTAAACTGTATGAAAATATAAAGCATTTTGTCCAGTAGTTTTTGCCAAAAGCCTGTTTTTAGCTCATAGTTTTATTATTAATGTATACAGGTGCCCAACACTGCATATAATCCATTCTTTGATAATCTTTTCCAGAAATAGTGTCATTTTGATTTAATCTGTATTTCTTTAGTTGTTTTTGAATTTAAACACCTCTGTCTTATGGTTACTTTACTCCTTGTCTTAAGAATTATCTGTTGTGCTTATTTCTGTGTTTTTCTTCTCAGTTTGTTGAGTATTTTTTTGAGTAGTAAAGGGAAAGCTTTTAATAATAAACACAAAAAGATGAGAAATTGGGTTTTTATAAGTATTATTTTATAATAATCTGTGATAGTAGCTAGGAAGAGGCAAAATATAATCATGAAAGAAACTAATTGAATTAAAATTTGTATCATAAGGATATACACAAGACATAATAAATTGTTTTCTTTGCATGTGCATTAATTATTTTGGAGGAGCATATAAATTTTAGAAATATTGGAGTTGATAAAGTTATTTGCAATTCTTGGCTTTATTCTTCAGTTATGTATGAGATGGAAGATAGACAAAAAACTTACTGTATATAATGAAACCCCAGAACATTTAAAGTGCTATTTATTTAGACAATATGAATAGACTGTATTACAAAAATATTTTTTTTAGTAATAATGAAAAGCTGGTTGTTAGTAAATAATTTTGTTATTAACTGTATAATTAAAACCAATAATTTTCTTTCTTTTTTTTTAACCAATAATTTTCTTAATCCTTGTTCCTCTGCCCAAAAACTTTTCTTTTAAAAATAAAATGAGTAGTTAGGAGTAAGTTGTTCTGGTGTGCTATTGGAGATTAGAATGATTTTAATTAATAATTTGCCATGTAGTTTAGAAAGTTAGAAAAAAGAGTTTTGATGTCTTCATCCTAAAGAAGCAGTAAATATTTTGGAAGACAGACATATTTACCCTGATTCTTCATCCTAAAGAAACACTAAATATTTTGGAAGACAGACATATTTACCCTGATTTAAACATTATGCAACATATACATGTATTGAAACATCACGTGGTACCCTATTCATACGCAAAATTTTTATGTTTGCATGTACAAATTCAAAAAGTAAATTTAATGCTTAAAATGACTAGCATTGTAAAGTTGAGGATCTGGTTGAAGATGAAGAATTAAAAGAGTCTTGACCCTGAATCCACTGGTACCTGACCAGGTACAAGGATGTGTCATCCTCCATGGGTGAGAGGCAGTCAGTCTTCCACTTTAGTTTATTTTGGAACAGTCTTTTCCTCCCAGTGTGTGTTCTTTCCCCATGACTGCAGATGCCAGACATACTGTGATCTTGGGCCGTGGAGCTCATTAACCCAGTGCCTGGTGACCCGCAGGCTTCTCAGCTTCCTCCTGTCTTCAGATGCCTGTGTGTGCGTGTCTGTGCCTCGCCAGTAGCTCCCCTTCCTCTTTTGTGCCTATGCAGTATATATTGTTTATCTCTCTCACTTTTACCTTTTCTATAAGTTTTACCCTTTGCTCAGTGCGAATTTAAATTAAAATACACACACAGAGTAATGTATTTGAAATCTTTTCATCAAAGATGATGATAGTGCGCGTCCCAGTGTGTGTATACATGTGTGTTTGTATTTGCTATGGGTAGAAGACCACACGGAAAAGGAAACTAAAAAACAATTTCACTTTAGTGTGTGCTAAATACAATATTGGACTGTGACAGGCAAATGACCTTTTAAGTGGGGAACGTGATCAGAATGCTCAACTTTAAATATGCTATATATGTTTTCAAAACTATTACCTGAAAATGGAAGTACTTATTAAACTAGAATCAGTATTTTAGAAATAGTTCTTGCATTGAAAGAGTGGTGAAATAGTCTGTGTAGTCCTTTAGAGTTTTTGCACCACAGCTTAAGGGCAAGGAAGGTTGAGGGCATAACCTAGGGAGGTTGAGGACCCTTGAAGTCTGCCACAAGCTCAGAATGACATATCTCCCTGTTGTTTATTGAAGATTATTGTAGATTTTAATTTATTCAGCAATACATATTACTTTGTTTTAATATAAAAGTGATTTAAATTGCTTCCTAGTAAAATGATTTTATCCCCCTTCCCTCCAATACATGTCAGAATATATGGTGTGTTTTTATTTGACTTTGGGGTACCCTTGGCAGACTATTTCACAGCCCACAGAGTACATATAACTGATTTAAACAGCTTGGTAATAATAAGTGGAGGAAACACAGCCAAAGATGCACATTTTTGGGAGATTCCAACCAGTATTTTTATTCGAAGTGTTCATATGAGCGAAAGTCCATAGGTTTCGATGATTTGAGTAATTAATTCAAACACCCATTTATTCATTTGACAAACATTCCTGTCTCCAGGACTAAAAAAGTATCTTCCTGGAATTTACAGTGTAATTTTCTCCCATGATTTCTAGTTTTATACAGGCTTTAAAAACAAGTCGACTTCATTGTCACAGACAAACAGACAAACAAACAAAAACAACCTGAACTGAAAGCATCTTCATTATCTGGAAAATAAACCTGCTGCATTCTGTGAGTGAGAGAATATTTCTGTATTTTTGGTTAATTATTACTAAAAAGAGACTTTCTTATTGCCACAACATTGCATTTTTTATTCTGTTTATAAATTTTGATAAAACAATGGATTCTTCAATTCTTGTGTGAAGGTGAAATATTGTGTTCTTTCTGATCTTACTTTTCTTTTTTCAGCTATTGAAAAAGCTGCCTAATGCCAAGGTCATTTAGTCCTAGCACTGACTGAAAATGGTCATGCAAGTATCCCTTGTCTAGGAAAGAACCTGACTCCAGAGCAGCTCAATGGAGAAACAGTGCAGCAAATGTCCTTGACACTTGGCTCTTCCCCATTGCTGTGGGAGACGTTTTGGCAAAGAAGCTTGGGGTTTGTGAAAGTACTGTGACTTCAGAGGAAGAAAGAGGAACTTCAGAACAGAGAAGGGAGTAGATCCTGGAAACAAGGTCTCAGCCAGGCTTGAGGGTTAGAACTGGGTAAGGAGAAGCGTGATACATGTAACTTCCCCTTTGAAACATATTTTCCTTTCTTTGTGATTCATTTCCTAAAAGCATTTGGAGAACTATAGCATATTAAAGATGGATGAGCGATCAGAAGCTCAGTTGGTTCCTGTCTAACATGATGTTAAATAACAGAAACTGCAGCTTGTTTAGTGACTTGGGCAAGTTCACGTGGTTAATTAGTGGAACATATATGTATTTAGATTCTAGAAACTTAGTCTGGGTTTTCCTATTACACTATGATTTTTTTCTTTTGAGAGCTTGTTGTCTGTGGGAGGTGGTGGATCAGGAAACTGGAGAAGTAGTCTGATGCCAAATTGGGAGTGGCCTTGTGGGCCATGCTGAAGAATTTTGACTTATCTTGTGTGTGATGTAGAGTTAGAAAGTATTTTAAACACAGATACAATATTAGATTTGCATTTAGGAAGAATATTTGACTATGATTTGGGGAATGGAGTGTATCAGGGCTGATGGCAATGGTGACTCATGAAGAGACCTATTAGGAAGTTACTGACAGTGGTTCATGAAAACACGATGAGGTAGAGTGGGAGTGAAGAGAAGGGGGGACTGATTAGAGCAATGTTCAAAAGGTAGAGAGATGAAATTTAATGATTATTTTGCATGGAGGAAGGGGAGGGAAATGTACTGTTTTGGTTATCCATGGTGCATTAGGAACCGCCTTAACCTGTTAATGGAGTAAGTCAACCATAGATGTTTGTTTGCTGACTGCTCTGCTATTTGGACAGGGATTTGTGAAGCTGGCTTGTGTCTACTGCATGTGACATTGGTAAGAGCTGGGACTTTCAGTATGTTTTCTGCATTGTTTGGATGAGATATCTAAGGGCTGTCTGGGAACCTCTCTCCTTGTGGTGTCTTTCCAGGGCTCATGTTAGCTGACTGCCAACATGTCGATCTCACAGAAGTCTGACTTTTTACCTGATGGCTGACTTTTTTCCCAAAGTTCAAAATTTGAAGCTGAAAACCTTAGTACAGGGTGCAGAATTCTCAGAACAACAATTCTTGGTCAGAATAGTCACAGGGTCAGACCAGATTCAAAATGTGAGGAAATAGGTCTCATCAAAGAATTGATGGATACATATTTGGTCCACCACTGTCTGCCTTATGGCCACAAATCATTCACATTCCTTCGCAGGCAAAATACACTCACTTCTCAAATGCCCAGCAGTCTCATTCCATTGCAGCATCAGGCTCAAGCTGAAATATCAAAATTTCATTCATTAAGTTCTATCTAGGTGCAGATGGGTTGGCTGTAACTTTTCAGGTACAAATTTGTGAATTAAAAGGACAGATTATCTGTCCTTCTTCCCCATTCCTCAAATATAAATGGCAGTATAGGGCTCAGATTGGAACAGTGGGCCCACTGTTCAAGATGATGTGCAGGAATGGGCTATGGAGCTACATCACGGGAACTGGTCCATGGCAAGTTTGAAAGCCTGGCAATCCGCCTGAGCTGGGACAGGGAATAAACCTCGATCAGGATGCAGTTGTGTCTGGGAATGGTTTTCTGTTGTTCTTGGCTCCATACTCTGTGGCTTCCTTCTTTTCCTTCTTTTCCAATAAGAACCGGCTGATGGTTCCAGATGAATGACTTTTTCAGCCTGCATTCTGCCCATAGAAATTTAGGCACCCCAGTGGCTTCATTTCATTTTGAAAAGTCTCATTTCATTGTAATCCAAGACAGGATTATTTTTCAACACTTAAAGGGCTTTCTGTGTATAATCTGTTCTGTTTCACAGAAGTCATCAGGAGATAGATTGGTTCTTCTGTACTTCAAGCTGGGTGTCAGGTTGCTGTGGGACAATTCTTTAAGGATCTTTGAAGCCCATAGGTCTAATTAATTAAGACTGTCTAGGAGGGAGGTCCCGGGGTCTTTGAGGATTTAGAAAGTTTTCTGCGGTATTTATTATGAGGCTTTTTACCTTTTTTTATTTTGTTGTATTTTTTAGTGGAGGAGCCTTATTTTGATCTTTGTCTAAGACCACTTTTTACTTTGAGAGTCTTTTGCTGAGAAAGAGTGTAGATGAGAAGAAGCAATTTACTTCTGCCCCATAAAGTCCTGGCTCCTCTATATTTCCTCTAATTTCTGCTTGAAAACTTAGTAGTTCCTTCTTAGCCTCTCTTACTTCTCCATACCTTATCCCAAGCAACTAAAAGAAGACAGTTAGTCTTTCAGTTTTCCACCTGAAAATCTCCTTAGCTCCATTCCCAAGTTGATGAGCTATATCTTCTGCTGTGCAAATTACTGCCAGTGACAGTGTCGCTCATTTTACCAGACACGATGTGCAGCCCCTTTTCTCTCAGCCTTCCATAGCTGTGTCTTCTCTGTCTTTCCAGCTCCATGGAGCAGTCCCTTTGAGGCCCTGCACACATGCCCACTCCCAAAGCCAGTGCCACATGTTTTAGGTTTCTGTTATGGCAGCAACCCGCTTCTAGATACTGATTTTCCTTTTGTTTATTGCACAGCAAACCGCTCTCAAACTTAGCGGTTTAAAATGACGACCACATTTATTTACTCAGTACCCTGCAATCTGAGTTCTCTGTGGTGAGGACAGTTTATGTCTGCACCACATGGCATCTGCTGGAGCCAGAATGCAGTGGTATTGCCACTTTCATGGGCGAAGCCTCAGCTGGAGGCCTGAAGTATCTTTATCTGGGGGTGGCTCAATGTCTCTTCCTCTCTCTCTCTGCGGCCTTTTGACAGGAGTACTCGGGTTCTTCACTGTGCTCTGGCCTAACTGTAGTCTGATTTCTGCCACAACTGCAGGCTTTTTTCCGAATGCATAAGTAGGCATCCAGCCCTTCTTAGTGCCTGCACGCAGAGGTCCCAGAATGTTACCATAACTGCATCTCTTGGTAAAAGTGGCTATAGGGTCAGCCCTGCTCTAAGAGATGACAAACAGCCTCACTTGTCAGTGGGAGAACCATGAAGAATTTGCAGCCATCTCTAATCCACTGTAATAGTCAGTCCTACTTTCTCCTGATTTAGGTAATCTTGGTAGATTTTGAAAATTCCCTTGACTAAGCATTCTGGGAAAGGTCATGGTTCACTTCTGGATGCATTTCAAAGAAATCAACCTCATAACGAAAATCATTTTCTAACATCTCTAGCTTACAGATTCATCTGTGAAGCATTTGCTGATTTCCTTGGTGCTCCTGGGCTAGGCCTCTCTATTCCATCGTTCCAGAAGGAACTGATGGGAGAGGAACTGCGTCCCAGTAGGAACTCTGGCACAGTCCCCATGGCTAGTTCACAATTTCCTAAGTCCAGTGGTTTTCTGCTTCTTATTTTGCTCTTCTGTTTTGTTCCAATATATCTTTAAATAGTTTTTGCAAAATGCTGTTATGGGTAAATTTGCTGAGTCGTTCCTTGATGGAAAAGGTGTGTATTCTGTGATGGAATGTTTTTTAACCATGTACAAAAAGAAATACCTAAATGCTTAGACCATTGTCACCTAAAGATGCTATATATAAATGTAAGGGGATGTGATTCCTTCGTTTTGTTGTTTTTCCTGAAATTTATTTTATGGTCTTTCATTTGGTCATCATTATTAATTTTTGTTGTCTTCTGTATTTTTTAACTTTAGAAAATATAATCAGACACTATGTGTTAGGGTTTTAAAGATACTTAATTACAATAGGTGACAGGACTGTGAAATTGTCTTTTAAGTGACTTAACTAGGAAATCATTATGGTGGAGCAAATAGGCCTCTCTTAGAGGAATTGGCCAACTGCCGGGAGTATCTCCTTGTCTCCTTTATTTAAGAATCTGCTTTTTCCTTGTGAGATAAGGTGGATTTGCCTAAAACTCTTGTTTCAGGAAGGTTTGTCTCTGTAAATGAATGTGGGCTTAATCTGAAATCATTGTCACTAAGGCCTGGGCATGTTGTGGGCCTTTGACCAGTGCTGCTCTTCAGGTCAGTTCTGTTTGCCCTTTTTGAAGCAGCTACTGAGGTGATAAGGGTTGGGATATAAACTCCATTAAAAGCATTCATGAGTGGAAGAAAAATATGCTTTATTATTTTAGTATAATGGATGGGACTGTCTGGGAGGCAATACCAAGTTTTTCCTACCTCCAGAAAGGTATGAAATTTGCAGCTCGTGGTTTTTAATGATAGAAACTGGGTTAAATATTCACCCTTTCCATCAATTATAAGCTGGTGAAATAAACCTGTGGAAAACATTGCTTGAAAGCAGGTACTACATTAGCAGCCAGTCATAGGGTCAAACAGAGGGCCCTGCAGGGAAATTCAGAGCCAGAGGGCTGCAAAAACAACCTGGTCCTGTAAGTAAATAACGAAGCTTAAACAAGCTAACCAATTAAAATGGAGAGAATACAAATATCAACTAGTCTGGAGCCATGAGACATACCAAGGTATCGGTTATTTTCACAAGTAGGTTGTCAACTTTACGCACTGTTTATAGGTTTGCTATTTGTAGTAACCCATTGAGTAATGCAAGGAATCTTTATAAATAGCCTTTAAAAGTATACAGAGATTTTATTATAATGTTGAAAAAATGGATTTCATATTATGACTCCTGCAGTTAACACTCACTTTTAAAAGAAGTTAGCAAAAGAGGGCTTGCAGTTTGAACTCAGCCTTTTATAGGTTCATTTCTGTTTAGACTCTGTGTGGTGAGGAGCCACAGCCAATGAAGAGTTGATGGGGCGGTGTGTGGTTTTCAGGCCTGTCCTTATCTGCTGCTGAGTATCCCACTAGTACATTTCAGGCGGTGTCTGCCTTTGCTCTGAAGTGTTCCTTACAAGACAACTTTGACATTTAAGGGAATGGTGTTTTTTAAGAAAATAAAATCAAATGTGAAAAACTTGTTTTTTGTTTCACATACTTTTACCTGCAAACACACTTCTGTGTTTAGTACCTACACTTTGACTGTTAATGGTTTGTCTTTGTGCTTGGTTGAGACTGTCTGTACTAAATGCATTCTCTTTGGCAAAGAGCAGTGATTTTCCCCCTACTGTGTATCTGCCAAATCCAAACAAGGGTTTTTTTTTTCACATTGTAGTCACTCAATAAGTGTTTGTTGGATGAAATTAATTAGCTACAGTTCTGTTCCTGTCTTGTTTCCTCATAACTCAAAATCTGCTGTATTGAAAGCATAGTACTATTGGCTCCAGTGCTCAGAATCATTGCCAAAAACTAACTTGATTTGTGATTTATAACAATGAATAGATGACTGAACAAAGCAACTAGATACATACTTTCAAATTTTGTAAAGAATGTCTGGCAAGTCTGACTTCTATTTTATTTGAAATATAATTATTTGTGCTATTGAATAATACAATGAATATTCTGGCAAGTATTTGGCCCAAGGGTGGTTTGTGCTGGACATTTTTGTCTGTATTTTTTTAAATCTTTTAAAGAAAACTATACAGTTGAAACACCTGACAAACTGATGTAATACACAGCCGAAGTTACCATGGGTCTATTCATAAATGTCATTGTTTCTGATAACCTCTCATGTTTGATAATGTTAGTCATTTTAGAATTCACAGGGGTTGTGGCCAGACCTAAGGTTTGTAGAGTCTAAACTGTACCTCCTCTACGCCAGTGTAAATAAATAGGGAAGTAAAGTGTATTTGAGCTCAAAATAAATGAGTCCCAGATGACAGCATTTAAAATTTCAGAGTTTAAGTATCAGCTCAGTGTGTACTAGTTATGTGACCTTTGCTTTTTCAAGGTAATTATACTTGTCTGTTTCCCTCATAAGGTAATTGTAAAAGTCTACTTAAAATTAGTTGAAAAGCACCTTTTAAACTATTAAACTGGGTAAGCAGGATTATAATTACCAAGTCATATTATATAACCCTTGTTTCAAAGCAACTCATGTAGACATTTTCAGAAACCAAAGCTTTTGTGATATACTGACTCATAGTCTTCCCCTGGAAATGTAAATATCCGTATTATTCAAAAAGGAGTTTTTATTTTTATCATTTTTAAAACTTTACCCAAGAATGTGGAACTTATATAACTCCCAGGTAAGGGTCACCCCAAACTGCTCCACATTACAGACCTGGCCTGTGTATTATCCAGTAGATCTTGGGCACCAAGGACATCCATACATTCATACTGTAGAATGTTTGCAGCAGGGTCAGGCAGACAATATGTCCTACAGAATTTTATTATATTAAATATTAATAACTAAGAAAATGTGAATTTTTATAGAAAAAGGTGGTTAAAGGTAACATTGCAGAGAGCAACTTAGTAGAACAAGGAGTTAGAGGAATAAGTATGCAATAGCTTCAGCAATACCTAAGAAATGACTGTCTTTTTCATGTCCAGATAGCTTGGCTGCAAAAGGAAGAAAAAACAAAAATCATGCACTATTAAAAGCAAATGTAGTCTCTTTCTCTCTGTCTGTTTCTGTCTGTCTGTCTATCTGTCTCTCTCTGTCACTCAGTTTACAAATTTTAATGCTAAAAGGACAAAGTTCACAGCAAAGAAATGGTTGAAGATCTTAAAGAAGTAGTGTATGGTAGGATTTGGAGTCCTGACAATGGGGACATGGATGAAGGGCTCAGGAAAGAGAAAGAATTCACTCTAGAGAAGGAAAGGAAACTTCTTCAGAGGTTAGAGGAGACAGCAGAAGACAGCTGCAGGTTCCTTGAGATCCCCAAGTGGAAGAGGAGGACGTGAAAGAATACACCCAAGGTGGTCTCACAAACACTGGTGGACTTGTGGATTACCTGTTGTGAGTCTTCTCTATTTTTGCACTAAGGTGACTAGAGAATAAATGAGTAGATAGGAAAGAATCATCTGAGGCACAGTGGGAAGCACAATGAACATTGTAATGAAGTGGAAATGAAATGTGAAGAGGATATGGTGATAAAGTAATGTTTAGAGCATCCTAATATTTTAAAATATGATTCTTGTGATCATTTTATATGTATTTTTTTTGTGTGTGTGTGGCACCAGGGATTGAACTCACAACCTCGCGCCTGGCAGACAGGCACTTAAGTCACTGAGCCAAACTCCCAGCCCTGGTTTTTTGAGGCAGGGTCGCACTATGTAGCTCAGGTCAGCCTTGCGCTCGCGTTGTAGCCCAAGCTGGCCTCGAACTCACAATGCTCCTCCTACCTCAGCCTCCCAAGTGCTGGGATTAAAGGTGTGCGCCACCACACCCGACTTTTGTACGTATTTTTAAAGAGTATTTGGCTTATTTTTTTTCAACAAATATTTATTTGTTGTGGGATGGTCAGTGGCTGGGCTCACGGAGCAAGGGAGAGTAGTAGGAGATGACCTCAGAGCGTAAGGTGAGAATGTGTAGCATGGGGTCTTGTAATCCTTGGGACTGGATGGAACAACTAAGCAGAGTGATGCAAATACAACAGAGAAGAGCACCTATGCCTGAGCCTGAGGTAGTTCCAGGGGTTAGAGTTCTGGGAGACAAGAAGGAATAAGCAGAGGAGATTGGAGTTGAGAAGAGCCTGGAATATTTCAGTCTGTCTGGTAATTTAAAAAGTATTGCATGCAAAACTATGTGAACCCAGAGCGGATGGCGATCAAAACCAGCCACGATTTAGTGAATACTTGGTATGTGGCAACCATATGTGCTCTCATGTAATCTCACAAAGCCTTACAACAATCATTTGAAGTAGGTATCAGGTAACCATTTAATTTTATTTATTTTTTTAGGTAATCATTTTAATTGTTAAAAAAGTTAAATTGAAAGAAGTCAGTAATACATTTGTGTAGAAGTCAGTAATAAATTTGTGTAAGGCCACACAGCCAGTAAATGAGAGAGTTGGTATTAGAGCCAGTTTGAACAATTTTCAGTGGCATTAAATTTCAGTTAAAACCAATATGTCCATCAAGTTAGCATGTGATTGAATGAAATGGAGGTAACTTGGGCCAGGGTTACCATACTTTTATTTCTGTGGGTACTAGAACCATGATTTCCAAGTGTGCTTTACAGAACTCTGAGATTCCCAGAAATACTTAGCAAGTTAATACTAATGTCCTCATGATGTTAAGATGGGTTTGTTTCTTTATGTTGACGTTTGCACTTTTGATGCACAAATAATGGTAGGCAAAACATCAAGAATCTTAGGATTCACGGTAGTGGTACCAAATTCTACCAGTGGTCACTGTATTCTTCACCATCAAGAATTCAGAGTTAAGGACTGAGGTTGTAGCTCAGCAACAGAGCCCTCACCTAGCATACCTGAGGTCCTGAGTTCAGTCCCAGGGCTGCCCCTCCACTGTCCCAAAAGAATCACATGGAAAAAAATAAACCAGCTTCATTTAAGTATGTCCTTGATGAATTAATACACAACATTTAGTTGATTAAAATTTGTTCCTTGATAACACATCTTTTTCATGTAATATGTGGTAAAATGGGAACTACACACTCCAATACTGTGGTTGGCTAGAAGAAAAGCATTTATGCAGTTTTATGAATTGAACGGTAGGCCATCATGACCCCTTAAATATGCTATGTCTTAACCCCAGGAACCCATGTATATATTATTTTGTATGTCTTTAAAGTGTTGGCCTTCAAGAAGGGAAGATGATCCTTAGTTCCCTAGGTGGGTCTGAGCTAGTCATGTGGGTCCTTATAAGGTTAAGAGGAGAGTGGACCAGGAGGTTGGAGAGATGTTATGTGAGAACTGTGCTGGCTATCTCTGAAGACAGATCAAAGGGTCCACTAACCTAGGAATGCATAGACCTTCTAGAAGCTGAGAACATCCCTCAACTGACAGCCAGAAAAAAAAAGGGGGGACGTCAGTGCTATAACTAAAGAAATGGATTCTCTTGTAGAGATTCCAAGAAGGATCTCAATTGGTCAACCCCACTTTATTTGGGGACACTTGTACTGGACTGTGACCCACAGAACTGAAGGGAATAAATGAAGTTTGTGTTATTTTCTTAGGACAGCAAAAAATCGGAAACTGATACAAGTGAGCTGAACTAGCCACCATTTCATGGAATACTATGTCTTGAAAAACTCATAGCAAAATAAGTATTTTTCATAATTCATAACCAAATGTGGTTTGTCAGTCTTTTGCCACACATTTTGTTGAAAATGAGCAAAGTGATTTTGCCACTTCAAGGAAAACAGTTGACAGTACTTAAAATTTTTGGAAAGCTTGTATTTGTCACTGTGAGCTTGATAGCTTGCAAATCCTAAAGGCTTGATGAGATTACTAGTGACTTTAACAAGCATGATATTTTGATAATGTCTTACAAAATGTGTTCATTTGCATAAAATCATAAACAGTTACTTTACAGAAGACCAACGCATGAATTACAGAGTCATACGTTGTTAAAAAAAACCATTTGAAATACAAGACAAATAAATGGATTTTAATGAAATAGAGTATAGAGAAAGTTCACTGATACAATTTCAGATTTCATGTTGCCACAAACTCTTAAGAAATTATTAGTTGTTGATTTTTGGGATAGTATCAAAAGGGAATATTCACCATTACCTGAAAAAGCTCTTAAAAACCTCCCTTTTCCATGTATATCTATATTCATATCCATATCCGTATCTATATCTGTATCTATGGCTATATATCTATATATCTGATCTTTCTTTGTAACATGGAAGATTGAGTAAGAAATAGATATGAGAATCTAATTGCCTTTTAATCAAATCTTAGAGAGATTTGCAAAAATGGGAAATAGCAATATTTTCACTAAACATTTTGTTTTGAAAAGTGAAGTTATTATTTAAAATCATTTATATTAATATGAAATATTTTATTTTAAATGAATGCATAAATAAAAATTTCTCGGTTGGAATTTCTAAAATAGTAAATATTGATGCAAGCTCTTAGGGGCCTAGAAACAGTTTTAAAGAGTAAGAATCATTCTAGAAAGCCCTTTAAAAGTGATGATGATCTGAATTATTGAGATGGAAAAATACCTGAGCCATGTTTCCAAGAACAAACTAGATCATAAGACTTGGTTTTAGAATGATCCTATTTATTCAAAATTTTATGCTTATATTAGCTGTTTTAAAACTGAGAGATATGTGTGGGGGTGGGTGATCATTAAAAATTTCCATAGATGAGTTTTCTCTGGATGAGTATTTTCTTACTCATATTAACTGTTATGACTTTGTTAAGATGAGTATATATCATTACAGAAAACAACAAGGCTATATTAAAAATCACATTATTTTATAATATTTGCCATTTTTATAAAAATGATGAAGCCATATAAAGCATACATAATTTTGTCTGTGCAAACTATTGTTATAGTGCATTCAGTTTTAGAGCTTCTAAATAATAGTTATGAATTTTGGTTCATGTTTATTGCCCAACACTTTAATATGGCAATTTGAACTGATATTTTTATGATGATGTCATTATTAGCTCCACCCAGTAGGTGTTGATGTAGCTATTTCATAGCATAACAGTGCATCAACTTTACCAATCCCATTTTCTGCTTGGTATATGAATAAGCCTTGTAGGATAGAATTAAACTGAGGAAGTTTATGAAAATTGAAGTTTGCCATAAATTGTTTGGGATCACAGCAGGATGTAAAGGCTTTATGGTACACACAGTTCATCATAAGCTGACTCTGTCACAGAAACCTAGTGGTTGATGTCTAGTTTCTCATGTAATCACACAGTATTTGATCTCATCCTTCTCGTAAGATTGGAAAATGTCATACTCATTTTCTTGAGTGAATGTGATTTTGTGAGTAATTTAAAGAAACCTGCAAAATCTAGGACAGTTTCTTATCAGTAAAATGAGGATAATAATAGAATTACCTCAAAGGATGCTTGCAATGGTTCAAGGAGATAAAAATGTATAAGGATTTAGAGCAGAGCCTAGTTCATAGCAATTATTTGATCGATGATAGCTGTTATCTAGAAGGAGCACACAGTCATTCCACAGCACATGTAACTTACGGAGGCTGTCCCAGGTATTCACTTACAAGCTGTTTTTATGCACTTTCAGCAACAGTTGTCATCCAAACACTTCACTTTGCTTCTCTTTTTAGAGCAGGCACCTGCTCTTCAAGTGACACTTTTCATTTGATTCTTACTCCTTTCCTGTGTGAAAACACTCTGGATTCAGGTAACCTGAGCAGTATTGTGATCCGAGAGTGAGCAGAACCATGATTTTCTCTTTGATTCTCTATTGCCCATTCATACGTTTATTCTTTTTCGCAAACATTGAGCCATATAGTAGACCATGCACAGGAGGTAGGAAAAGAGGCATAAGACACATCTGTGGGAGAAATCAATGCCTTTAAGTCACTAAATATAAGGGCTCTGAGGTGAAGTGGGAAAATGAAAGGAACATGTTGCTGCTGTGGGGCTCTGGGGTCAGACACCAGTTGAAATGACTGTAGAGGGAAGTTTTCCTGAGAGCAATTTGGGCACAAGGGCCTCCCAGGCTGCAGGCAGTGAACAGTTTGTTCTTTTCATCTTGGTTGTTTCTTGTTCTCTGAGGATTTCTTATCACCTGGTGATATGCCTGAGAGGTAGTTTGCATGGAGAATTTATTGGTAATGTTTTTATGTTCTTCACATTATCTTCACTGGGCTAAAAACAGAATCTGAATTTTTTTATGTTTGTAAGTTATCAAAAATTGTTAGGAATATTTAATAAAGACAGGGAGGTTATTGAAAATTTTGACCTTGGGTTGTTTTAGCCATAACTAGAATCTTTAAAATATAAAGATGGCTTTTGTTTATTTCAGCAGTATTGAAGGAATAAACTTTCCCAAATTCTTTTTTACTGAATCAGCCCACAAACTTGTAGATTAATCATACAAAAACCATTTAACTAGTATCTAGGTAAGTAAACTTTTGACACTGAATTTACAAATCTTTGAGCTCATTATTTGTACGCAATAGTTTTTTCCCCTTGTCACTGGGAGCTGAATCAAGGCTTTTGCACTGAGCTATATCCCCAGCCCTTTTTAAAAACTTAAAAAAATTTGAGACAAGGTCTCACTAAGTCTTTAAGTTAGTTTTGCAGGCTGGGCTCAATCTTGTGATCCTCTTGCCCCTGCCTACCAGTGAGTGTGTGAGTGTGTGTGCATGTGTGTGTTTGTGTGCGTGTGTACGTGCCAGCCACTATTCTCAGATTTTCTTTTTGGCTGTGTTTTTTCATCTTCATCATTTTGTGTTCCCAAATTGAAGTAGAAGTCTTGAGAAGCATGAGTACTAATGAAATACTGTATGTCAAAGTATTCACTTAAAATACACCTGTCTTCTCAAGAAGTATCATTAGGCCTTCACTGTGTGATTCAGACTGGCCTTGAACTTGCTTGCTATGTAACCCAGTCTGGCCTCAAACTCATGGTGGTCCTCCTTTCTCAACCTCCAGGTGTGTGCCACTATGCCTGGCTTAGAAATAGAGTTCTAATGCACTCTTCTCCGATTGAAATATAATGTGAAGCACTTGTATAATTTAAAGCTTTCTGGTACCACTTTAAAAGAAGTAAAGAGAAACAAATGAAATTAATTTTAAATTTTGAATCATATATACTTTTCCATTTCTTACACTAGGGAGACAATACGGTATTTACACATGTGGGTTTGATTTATCTCGCTTATGAGTATGGTCTCAAGTCGTGACCATTTACTTATAAAAGTCTCAATACAATCTTTCTTAATAGCTGAGTAGTACTCCATTGTATAAAAATACCACATCTTTTTTATCCATTCTT